>VUQS01076301.1:2791-13440 GCA_015108495.1 Heterochromis multidens
ATTTTTTTTTTTATTTTTTTTTTTTTTTTTTTCAGCATTTTTGGACCCTCAACTGCATGTAGAATGACTGCATGTAGTGACAAATATGGATGTTTATCTGATAAGTCATGGAAGAAAACTTCAAAACATGCATTCTTTCAGGGCTCATACCACCATGTGGGATAGATGACTGCTCAGAACAAGGTAAAGCATATGAAAGGTCTCCTTTGTACCTACAGTTAGATACCAGTTTCATCTTCCAGCAGCTTTTCCTACTGTGTTAAAATAAGCTGCTCATATAGATGTAAAAGTGCACAATTTTAAATCAACCCCATGTGCTTGTACTGTAATTCAGAAAATGCTCAGTGTGAATGTATACTCAGGTAAATAATAATAAAGTTATTGCATGAAAAACAAATCAGCTGATTCTGAAGCAGTCATGTTGGGGGCACTGATTGATTTTTCATTGACATTTATGCAAAGTTTCTAATCAGTATAAAAGTAATCCAAAAGTTCACCTTTTCTACTTTTTGGATCTTTATGCCAACGTTATTTTATTTACTCTTTATTTTAACCAAAATTTGTTTTTCTTATTGTTTTGGTTTTACCACATTTTAACTTTATACACTGATTCAAGTTTTTTCATTATTTGTTTTAATTAATTAAAATTGTATTAATTTTATTTAATTTTATTTTAGAGCCCTGACTTCAGTTCAGGAGATGCCGGTGGCGTTCTCTCTTTCCTTCACATTTTTGCTGTTTTGGAGAAGGGGACCCCATCTCCTACAATAAAATATAGGTATGATGCTTCATATCTTGAGTCTGAAGGTGCAGACACAAATTTAAATGTCCCCCCACAGCATGTGGACGCCTACGACTTCTCTTCTCCGCCTTTGGTGTTTTACGTAAGTGGCCGGTCTCTAGTCACATACACAAAACGTGATTTGTTGGAAGGGAGATGTCCTTTCTGGCCACTGTATTCAAATATATTGGGGGGGGGAAAGTGGCTTCCACAAAATGCTCTCTTCCACAGTGTGTCTTTTGTCCTGTCTCCCTCCCCTCACCCCCACCCAGTCACCGCAGATGGCTGCCCCTCCCTGAGCCTGGTTCTGCTGGAGGTTTCTTCCTGTTAAAAAGGGAGTTCTTCCTTCCCACTGTCACCAAGTGCTTGCTCATTTAGGGTCATCTGATTGTTGGGGTTTTTCTGTATTGTTGTAGGGTCTTTACCTTACAATAAAGCACCTTTTCATCATTACCAATAAAAAAGGATCCAGCCTGAATTTACTGATTTAAGCTGTTGTTGCATTCATTTAACCAAGTTTCCCTGCATAACCCCCCCCCCCCCCCCCCCCCCCCCCCCCCCCCCCATGGTCCACGCCCCACAGTTTGACAACCTGCCATAGGTGATTCTCGGGTAAGTTCTGAGGCCTTTTGTTGCAGGTTTAGTGCCATTTATTCACTGTCTATTTAAATCTGTCCTGCTCTCTGTACATGTCTGTTTAGACTTGATCCTGTAATTTTACAACATTTAAAAAAAAAAAAAAATCCCATCCTGACGATTAATGAGGAAGCTCAGGGATTATTTCATCTCTGCACCTGTATGTGTTTGAATGGGGCTTCACCTTGAAAGCAAAGTGACTCAAAGCTACCCGGCTGGTTTTCTCTCTTCTGTCCTCGTGTCTTTGTGTTGGAAATAACATCCAATACTGCAGTTCCAATGAAAATATAAACCTTCCAAACAAAAAAAACACCAGTTTACCAAGAAATGTGTCATGCAGTGCACCTACAAACCACCAAGTCAGGCTGTAATTCCATCCCACCCTACTGTTAATATAATTCTTGAGCAAATTAGCCACACCTTTATATTTGTCTCTCATTTGGAATACTTCTGCACGTGTCTGTGGTCAAAGGAACGGCATGACAGCTGTGAAAGCTGTGTGGACCCATCGAAAGGTGGTGGTGGTTCTCTGGTTCAGTCTCCTGCCTGTCCTCATTCCTTCAGATTGTGACTGTATTAATTTTTGAATCAGTAGTAGCACTGTGTCAAAATACAGCTTCATCATCCAAAACTAAAGTCATTCCATGTCAGTTCCACCTGACCGTCTCAGATTTACCTGAAAAATATTTCAGGTAGGGCTGTTTTGTTTTTTTTTGTTTTGTTTTGTTTTTTTAAAGGAGGGGCCTTTAGCTCATGCCATGGTGAGTCATCTGTCACTCATCCATCCATCTGACCACAATTCACAAGAATCCCTCCTCGTCTTCCTGAAGTCTGATTTGAGTGAAACTTGCACATGATGATCCCCTAATGCAACAGTGGGTGATTAATTTTCCCAAGGAGCCACATGAGAAACTGGGACTGTTGTGGAGGGCCGCACCAATCAGCTGGACACAATTTGTTGTTTTACAGGTGCTTTTTCCATTTCAACAGTATAACCTTCATGCACACGACTCTCAGTTTCACCAAATTCTTGTTCCTGATGTTCTGATCAATATTCAGCTCAAACCATTTAAAGTCGTTATGATAAAGAAAGAAATACCAAACAATGCGACAGCTTGAAGCATCGCTTTGCCACACTTGAAAGACAGGAAGAAATTTAACTTGTGGTTGAATTACAGTAGAAATACCACAGCTGAAACTACTGAAAAGAAGTGTTGCATGAGGCTATTTTGAGTCCCACAAATCTTTCAAAAAGGACTCGATGCAGCTACAGTGTCACACTGGCATCAATGCATGATTACAAAAGCATGGCTTAGTATGAATTTAGTTTTAAGTTTTTAAAGATTTGAAGCACCCAAAACATCAAATACATCCAAATTATTAAAAGATTTTGTGCCTCCAGCTAAACAACATGAACTCTGCCTGTGTTTTGAGTTCTGTCATGAGTTTCTTCCTCATGACAGACTGCAGCAACAGGAAAATTCTCTCCACTGATCATCTCTAAAAATCCCATCCAGAACACATCAAAAAGCCATTTATATTTGAGGAAAGCATTGCTCCAAGTAGTTTTTGTCTTGTTTGAGGCTGATTAAAAGTTTCCAGTCACAGAAAGCACCAATCAAACAAAGCTGAATAATTTAAAGCTTTTCTTCCAGCACTCATCAGTGTCTGCTCTTACGCAGTCACTGAAACCAACCAAACCACTTCAACACCAGCTCCGTGGAATCCACTCACATTTTGTAAACGAGTCTACATACCCAGAAGAGAAAGTTGAAGACAAACACCAGGTACTTGATGCACTGCAGTGCCCCCATGACTCTCAGCTGTCTGTGTTTTTTAGATCTTCTTAAGAGGAAAAATGGAAGAAAATGCTCCCTGCTGAAACGTCCGTGTTGTCACACAGTGAGAAGGAGAAAAGGAGAATGCAGGGAAGTGAAGGGGAGAGGCAGCTTTTGTTGTGAGCCACACCCTGCTGAGCTTTACCTGGCTGAGGGAGGAGCTAGAGGGTTTGGATGTCTGCAAAATCCTGCTGGTCTAACACCAGGTGAAAGCATTTAACAGGTGAGGACAGAGGCTGCAGCTGAATAGTCAGAGGGTGTGTTCCAATAGTCCGTTTTGCTTAGGAAGGTTCATAACTGAGAGATGTGACATGGAAGTATCTGCATGGCAGCCATAAGAATTAGGACTCTGGTGTAGTGCAAGATTTATCCAGAGGAGAGCTGCATTGTTATCAGAATCAGAATCATCTTTATTTGGCCAAGAAACGTTTTTTAAAATAGGCAACATATACAATATATAGCTTGTGATGTGCTGCAGGCCTCTCTAAACTGATGCAGGGTCATTGGCTGAGAAGTTGTTTTTTAGCTTCTCACTGTAGCTCCTCTTAGCTACCCTGATCTCCTTGCTCAGCTTGTTTCTAGCCTGCTTTGTACAGGGCCCACTGCTGTAGGCCTCCTCCTTGGTCTGCCGCAGCTTCCTCAAATTTGGAGTGAACCATGGTTTATTATTGTATGTGCACAACGTCTTGGTCTGCACACACAAGTCCTCACAGAAACTGACGTATGATGTCACAGTGTCAGTGAGTTCATTTAGGTCGGTGGTTGCAGCTTCAGAAACACTCCGGTCTGTGAGGTCAAAGCAGGCTTGTAACTCCTCCTTCGACTCCTTGGTCCACTTCTTCACAGTTTTAACCTCAGGCTAAGAAGTTTTTAATTTCTGTCTGTAGGTATGAGGTGAAGCAGACAGTGACCAGAGAGCCCAAGAGCTGCATGGGGAACAGCATGATAGGCGTCCTTTAAAGCAGTGTAACAGTGGTCCAGTATGTTAGCGTCCCTGGTGGGACACTTATGTGCTGTCTGTATTTTGGAAGTTCGTGGGTGAGGTTTGCGCTGTTAAAATCCCCTAGAATAATGATGAGGGAGTCTGGGTGTTTTTTTTACAAACTATTCCCCCCATAAACCTCAATTCTGTGTGGAACAGCTGACATGTACGATGTGCAGAAGAACACAAAACATTATTTACCATCAGATCACGAGCCATCCCGGTTACCATGTTACTGTACCACGTGCGTGTATGTGTGCATCGCTTTTTAGTTTTAATAGCACATTGCAACATTCAGGCATTAATCTAACACACTAACACTTTTATTTGTTACAGTTTCAGCAGAGAGAAGTTGCTCGCTGTGTGTGCAGTGCTGAGAAAAAGAAGCTCATTTCAGTTCATTTCTGCTCGCCTCTAGGACAGAGCCAAAGTTTTGGCACTGCGCTCACAGCTTTGAGCCATCCATGCAAAGTGCGGTTAACGCGCTAGTTCAGATAACATCTCTTCCTCCTAAAAATAAACACTCCTACTAGCAAATAACTGACTCTGAGCCTCTTTAGTAAATCCAGCAGCTTTTTAACGTCAAAAGAAGTCTTTGTGCTGCTGCAGATGTCAGTAAATATGGCCCTAAATGTTCCTTCTTCTTTATAATTCCAACTTTTGGAATAAAGGAATATTTTTCATAGGCTTTTATCATTTATATGACAGGGTTAGAACACGTTATAGCGAAGTAAGTTGCGTGTTTTGTAGTCCATCTTCTGCCCATTGTAGTTTCAACACATCCATCCAAACTATCCATAGAGAGCACAGAGGCTGTAAATATGTTTATATCAGCTATTTCCGTGATGTCATGCACACATTGGTCGAGAGTTGTCCTCCAATTTGGATGTGATACAACCACTGGTTGCTAGGGTAATGTGGCAGTGGTTCCTGGAGGTTTCTGGCTCTCACTGGGTGAAGTTGCTGCACCAAAAACCTCCTAGTGATTGCTTTGGTTGCTAGCAGGCCACCACGTTAGCCTGTAGTTTTTCCTGTTTGTCTGCTGAGCGGTAGTAAAACTTGGAAAATTGAGAAGCTTTCGCCTTCAAAGTAAAAGTTGTGCCTGAGCGCTGCAGCCAACGTTTCAAAAAGGGCAACTTTTACTTTGAAGGGGAACCTTTTTTCTCACAGACTCACTACAGCTCAGAGAGCAGCTGGAGACAAGTCTGTCACTTCCATGCAAACTTCCAGGTGGTTGCCAGGGTGGTTGTCACTGACTGGTCTGTAGGCCTGTGTGACTGGGGCTTTAGCAATCATTTTCCCAGCAACTACCAGCAACCACTCCCAGACAGTCAGGGAATACTCATTTTTCCCTCAGGACTGGTGGTTGCCAGATGGTTGCAGACTGGTCTCTAGGCCTGTTTGCTACACTGTCACCATGATCCAGATCCAAAGACTCACTCTACAGTCAGCCTCAAGTGGATGCTAGAGGAACTGCGATTTCTGGGACTTAATAATTTTAAAAGTGTGCTACTTTGGCTCCGGGATCTTAAGCAATCTGTTTGGTTAAGTGTAACAAACAACATCTTATCATCACTGAAGGCTATTTTGAGCCACAGGCTGTTTTGAAGCTAATAATGCTGACATCTCTAACCCACACACACACGTTATTTCCAGTTTAATCTCTTTGCTGCACAGCTGGACTTATGCTGCATGTTTTATTTCCATCTCCTCCTGCCTTTAGGCTCAAAAACAGCCCAAAACAAATAGAGATTAAAAAAACATACAATCTGTTTCATTAGAATAACAAACAAAGACTCCACAGGTGTATCCTCACACCTCCTGGGACTGGGACTCGCTGTTGTTTGCTGCAGCAACTCGACGCTGCCTCAGCTCCCAGTGGACCCAGTGAAACCAACAATGTCGGCTTTGTTTCCAGCCTCATTTATCTCTCACTGCCTTTCTTCTATTCTTCTCTTCGTTTGGTTTCTTTCTCTTTAAGGATGTCTTTGGTGATAAACTGCTGTTGTTTGAAGAGCTCGAGCTCTGATGGCTTGACTGAAATCCATCATTTATCAGAGGAAGCAGCTCAACATAAACAAGTGAAAAAGCTGGAACATTTGTTTATTCTCCCAAGTTATAAAGGAACATATAATTTAATCCTTAAAAAGGATCTATTCTGCTCATTTTCAGCTCCATGCTTTTATTCTTGGACTCCATTAGAGTAGCTTTCTATGGTTCACAGTTCAAAATAATATGATTAATATTTATCCTTTATGATATGAAGCTTACCAATAGCAATAAAGAATACATATCCCACTTTTAAGGCACATATCAATTAATTAATTAATTAATTAATTAATTAATTAATTTTATTCTCATTGTACCTAATAAACTTTTTAAATGTTCAGTTATTTCAGCATAAAATAAAAACTTACATGCAAGACTTTAACATGTAGAGGTGTGTTTTAATTGCCTGAGGTGTAGGAGTGGACATGTTCTCAGAGAAACTTCTGGTGAGGTTGAACCTTTGACCTCTGCTCTCTCTGGCTGCAGGCTGATGAATCATTCAGTTAAGGAGGCATCCTTCAGACTGCCTTAAGCTCCCTCACTGCACAGGACACTTCAGTAGGAAGTGAAAGCACTGATTACACCTTTCCATCTTTAAATGACGTGTTAGACTCATTAACGCCCTCTATTGGAATTTTAATGCATTATTTGAACTGCTGCAAGACTTACAAAACTTAATAGAAAGTGGCTGCCATTCATTTCCCTTCACTATTCACTTTTTTAAGATTTATAAAAATGCAAAATGTTGATTTTTGTTGGAAGTTGCACAAAGAAGCCTGCGCTCCGTTTACATTATTGTTTTCACGTTATACAAAAGAGTACATGCACATTTAATCATAATAATACAAAAATAATTTAAACTAGAAAAAAGCATTTCCTAGCGAAAATGCAATGTGAATGCTGAAAATTTGAAGATTTTGCCTGAAATGCTTAAAAATATCTGAAACATCCAAAAGTGAACTTGCTGAACCTGCTGAATTGCATTAGATTACAAAAACATCAGCCAGCAAAAATGTAAAAAGCAGAAATACCAATAACTGAATAGTGTAGTAAATAAAGGCAAAAAAGTACCTAAAATAAACGTGATTTGCTGAAATTGAGTTAGTATGTTATGGTACTACATCACTTTTTATTTTTAATAGCACATTGCAATATTGTATAACAGAAACACCGAGGCACACACTCTCACAACATGTGTCACTCCTTTGTGTGTGTGTGTGTGTGTGTGAGTCCCCACTCTGTCAGGTTATGTATCTGAATGCTGAATTTGAATTCACCAATCAGGAGCAACTTGTTTCTGATTGGTTCATTTGCTCAGGGTGCGATACAGAAAAAGTCAGGTAGACAGGAATTTGGCTCTGAAACAAATGCTTCCCAAGACAAAACTACAAGATGTATCAGTAAAATTCTTTCACTGTGAGCGGCAGCAACTTCCCAAGTACAAAATAGCCAAATTTCATGTTTGTAATGTGTATTATATGGATGTGGTCACAGTCTAAAGACACCCTGCGCTTCTGATTTTTAGCCGAAATTTGGAAGCCGATTTATCATTGTTCTCTATGAGAGAAGTGGTTAGAGGAGGCTGCGCTTTGGTGGCATTCATGAGAGAATCGTAAATCCTATCGCAATGAGAATAACACTGGATGAAAGAGGACAACGGTGGCTTCGTTTTGATATATATATTATGCATGTAGAGGAAACGGTTTGGGCATAAAACAGAAAGAAAATCATTTTTTTCAGATTATTCTCCAGGATCAAAATTTACAGTTGGTGATGTCATCAGGCAGTTTGAATAGCGTTCACATTAATAACAATGTGGTTGTAATATTTACTGAACCGCAATCGCGCACGCGGACACAAGCGCCTAACCCCATTCAAAAATCTTTAACTTTAATCTTTTTTTCATCACAAAAACAAAAACAATACTGCTCAAAAATGCACTTAAATAAAAGCAGGATGCTCTTCCGTTCGGCTGTATAATAAATCTGATAACGGTTCCCATTACACAAAAATAAAGAGACAAGTTTTATCCTTAAAGGTTCAAATTTTAGAGATAAATAGTTATTTGTGTGGAGATGAATTAACACGGGTGGTTGGAGCTTTAAATATTATCTCCTGAATTTTTAAACTTACCCAGAAGACGAAGTTGAAGATGAAGAGTGCGTACTTTACGCACAGCTCCCAGCTGGTTAGAGCCGTCATCCCTGCGGTGTGTTCAACCGTATTCGGAGTAATTAATGCGTGAAATAATCCTCCTATTTATCGCTTAGTGCTGCTCGGGTTTCCTGCTGTCGACCTGTCGCCGTCAGCTCGACTCTGCTCGGCTCAGTTCGGACAGCCTCCGATCAGATCAGCTGCTGCTGGGAGGAAACAGACCATCAACTGCTCAGCACCCACAGAAAGAGAGATTTTGGTCTTTCTTTGTCTTTTGTTTGGGCGTTTGTTCTTTACATGGCCGAACATAAAGGATCTGAATAAGAAAACTCTCCAGATTTATTATAAACTAAGTGATGAAAACAACTAAAATACAAAAATTCTCACAATTAAGTGCAAAAATCCTGCTGTTGCCAAATATACAGAGAGCAGCTTCAGAAACTGCAATAAATACTACTCTCAAAAATAAACAATACTTCTCTAATCTGTCCTTTAGATGCATATTTAAAATGTATATGTATATGATGAGCCATACCATGAAGATATGAGAAAGAGTTGTTGAAGTTAGGTTAAGAAGAGAGGTGATCAGTGAGCAGCAGTATGGCTTCATGCTGAGAAAGAGCACTACAGATGTGATGTTTGCTTTGTGGTGAGGTGTGCAGTGGGAGTTACAGATGGGTTCAAGGTGGGGGTGGGATTATATCAGGGATCTGCTGTGGGCCCCATCTTGTCTGCAGTGGTGATGGACAGGTTGACAGATGAGGTCAGGCAGGAGTCTCTGTGGACTCTGATGTTTGCAGATGATATTGTGATCTGTAGTGAGAGTAGGGAGCAGGTGGAGGAGAGCCTGGAGAGGTGGAGGTATGCTCTGGAGAGAAGAGGAATGAAAGTCAGGAGAAGCAAGACAGAATACATGTGTGTGAATGAGAGGGAGACAGGTGGTAAGGTGAAGGAGTAGAGTAGTAGTGAAGGACATGGAGTAGGCTGGTGTGACAGAGGAGGATGCTACAGATAGGGTAAGATGGACACAGATGATCTGCTGTGGCGCCCCCTAAAGAGAGCAGCTGAAGAAGAAGAAGATGCCTGGAACTAGCCTAGCATAGGCTGAACAAAATCAGATACCCTAAACTTTAAATGAAAAATATCATAATTACTCTGAACCGAGGAGGGGGCCTAAGGGTACATCTGTCACCATCTTACAATGCTGTGATTGCAGCCATTCCCCAATCTCTGTGAATGGTACTCATGGCCATTGAGCAATGGTCATGACAATTTGCATACTAATGATCATGAAACTGACCTCATGGCCCATTGTTAGTCAATGGTGCTGGTTTCGGTCATTATGCAAATGTACTGTTTATAAGGTTGGGGAAGTCTGCAGTCAGCTGAGACTGAAGAAGTTACCAGGAGGTGACGAAACGTTTCTCCCACTAAAAAACGCTACGTCCAGATGAACAGATTCAGCTTTTTGGGAGATCATAATTACTGTAACGTGAAAGTAATTTCAATAATGTATTTTTAGATCGAGCCTATGAGAGTGTACTATAAATGTACATGTTATATTTGATAAATGCAGGAATTAATTTAAAAGACAAACACCAAACCCATGACTCTGTACAGTATAAACCTCATTATCGCCTTTAAAATGCCACAAAGGTCACAACCAACCAAATCCAGTGTGTGTGTGTGTGTGTGTTTGAGTCATGAGGCTATATTCTCCCTGTCTCGACTGGAAAAGTGTTTACTTCTTCTTCTGCAGAACAAAGACGGTAGTGTGCGCAGTCAGCCCACCGCTGTTGTTTGCAGCTGCACACAAACACACAGTGATGGTGAGGAAGATGATCTTGATGATGATAAAGGAGTACAGTGCAGCCCAGCAGACCAGAACAAGTGAAATATCTCCAAACACTGACAGCTTTAACTAAACAGAAGAAAAATGAATATCTGTCCTGCTATTTTATGATTTAATCTTTATAAATTTTCACTGTTTTGTGTCTTTGTGGTGTTTTGGTGGCATTTCAGTGCTGAGGAAGTTGAAAACTCAAAATTTGGGGATTTTTTTTTAAGGTCAAATCATCAAACTGCAGCTTAAGATTAGTTTAAACCTTTCCCAAACCTCTCTGAGTATAAAAGACTGACTCTGAAACAACACTGCCTTCATCTCCTTCATGGTGTGCATGTGTGTGTGTGTGTCTGTGTGTGTGTGTGA
>VUQS01076303.1:0-11365 GCA_015108495.1 Heterochromis multidens
GTCTCTTGAGACTGACATATCCTCTACTCTGAAAATCCTGGCAGAAAAATAGCACAAGAGCCACTAGTCAATCTAAGCCCTGTGAATGCCCCAGTGTGTCTTTATTACTACTGCAAAAACCGCAAGGCAGCACCAGTGAAGGAATCCCTCAGTGTTTGGTGATGAAGGCGCCACATGCCCTTGAGATCTCGCACTGAAGCAGTGAGGGAGGGGTGGGCGTTTGCCTAAACACCTGCCTCAAGTAAAGCCTGAGCCTTCTCTGTGCATTAGGTTGGTGAGCACAGAGTAGAAAATCTGTACTCATCCATATTTTGTTTTGCACTCGTCGTAGTAAGTGAAAAATGGAGGGGAAAATGCATGCTTTCTGCAGAGCAAAATACAAGTACATCCATCCCACATTGTTTATGCATGCTAAATCATCACTTCACGCCTGCAGCAACTGAAGCGTTCCCCTTAAACATGCTGCTTATATCCTGAAACGGGCAGATATTTCTCACAAACACTGCAGGAAGCATTTGTTTGTTCTTGCAAACAAATGCTTCCTGCAATGCAGGCTGTGCAAAAAGAGGAACAGGAACCAGCAACTCAGCTGCACTAAATGGTGTTGTGATATTTAAATATTTGCAGTGGTTGTGACTTCAGTGTATTCCCCCATTACAGCATCAATCACAGAGCCATACAAGGTATTATGCATGATTCAGAAAGCCAAAAAAGGTTAAGACCTTTTAAAACCTCTGTTTAGACCCACTGAAAAACAGCCCGTACTTTGATGAACAGCAACTGTGACCAAACGTAATGGGATATTATTTTAGTAAATGCTAAAATATACTTCTAGCTGTCAGTGATTGTCAGCTACACAGTAAAGTCCATCTTAACTTAAGCTTAGATTGCAAATGTTAGCCACACATTACCTATGCTAACAGCTATAGGTGTTTAGATGAAGCAAAACTACATTTTAAAGCTTAGGCATTCAAGTTTTTATGTGTAAAAGAAAGCACAATTTCTTCTTGCAATAGAGGGTTAAAAGGTTGTTATGGCTGAGAGATCATAGGAAGAGCTGCTAATGGTTGCTCGTTGCTACACAGAGGCAACACCAAAAAAAAAAAAAAAAAAAAAAAAAAAAAAAAAAAAAAAAAAAAAAAAAATTTTTTAAAAGATTTTATTTATTTTTTTTTTTTTTATATTTTTTTTTTATATTTTTTTTATTAAAAAAAAAAAAAAAAAAAAAAAAAAAAAAAAAAAAAAAAAAAAAAAAAAAAAAAAAAAAAATCACAGCTACTGTTGTCAGTGGCTACAGTCGAACACTCAGTGTCTCAACACCAGTGACACAGCCAGCATGTGATGTCAGCACTGCAGTTTTGACTAAAGAGCCTCAGTAATGCTGCTCCAATAACGCTTATGACACGTTTTTTATTTTTATTTGTTATTTTTTGCAGTGAACTCAGCAATCACATGATTAATCGCACGGTCCGAAAACCATAGTGACAAGAAGAGATAATGCAGGAAACAAAGAGCAAACACGAGTCGCAGAAGGAAATTAAAACATAAAGGAAATCCAGTACAATTAAAGGACAAGAGTACTGAGTCAACAAATTTCAAACACTAACTCTTAAAAAAATAATACCAAAAAGCCTCCAGAGAGAAATATACAAACACTCCTCAGATATTCTGAGAGGGGGTTTTTTAAGCATCATTTACTATTACTCTGGCTATCTCCTGTGTCCATGTCACACTTGTGTTCTTGTGTTTTCGCCTACACCAAAGTCTGTTACCCCAAACATTCAGTCCAGATAAATGCTCCAGCATGCCTGCAGAGACACAAACACTTTCTCTTTGTGTCAGCCAGAAAACTTTTCATAAAAGCAATAAAGGCGGCCACTAGAGCAATTTACAGCCTGAGGGGTAGAGTCACAGGGTGCCAACAGAGTTTGAACAAGGGAACACACAGCGTACTGCTGTCAGTGCACTCAGATCACATGAGCTAAAAGGCTGGAAAGCTAAAACGTAAAGGCATGGAGTATGGAGTTTGGGTAAAAAAGAAATAATTGTGTAAGAGCAGGGGTGCTCTAAATGTGTCGTGATATGAGCATTGAATTTGGCTGAATTCACCAGATAATATGATTGCAAAGAACTAATATATTCAGTCTGTTTAGTACATCTGGTCTAAAGAAGAGAAGCGTTATTAGGAAAGGGAATATGAGCAAAGCTCTGCTTGTATGGTGCCGTTGACCACACTTGAAAGAGATGATGAGCCACGTGACAGGTGGTCTCCTAACACCACGTCGCCCAGTCTGTTGATGCTACACACACAAACATGAGCACACACACACGCACACACACACACACGGGAACAGAACAGCCTCTGTCTTATGCCAGCAAGTCACCAGATGGGCCATCTGCTTCCCTCCTCTGCCCAGCATGATGCCAGGCTAGTGGTACCCACTGATCGCAAGCCCAGTTCTCCACACACTTCTTGGCAGGCGGGCAATGTGACAGCCCCGCTTGTTGAAGATCAAATGCTAATCGCCACTCGCTCTTGTTGCTCAGCAGCCACATGTCTTACGAGAGGGGACTGTCAGTCTGTGTACTAGATGGTCTGTGAGGAAAAGCATACATCGAACCTGCAAATGCTCCAGAAGTGTCTGAAACACTGTGACACACTCCACTGTCAAGATATGGAGGAAAAATATATTAAAAAAAAAAAACAAATCACTAGTCAGGCTAATGTTGAACTGGCAGGGGTTTCTCCTTTGTCACAACATGAGGGCTGTTGCTGAAACGACTAGCAAAATAGGACAGCAGAGGAAGGAGTTTCAGACAACGCTTTATAGAGAAATGTCCCAGCCAGACAAAACAGAGCCAAACTCCTCAAACCACACACCACAATTTTTATTTTTGTTGGACATTTCATTTTAAAAGGGGATTACAGCCAAGACCGTGCAGGTCAGCATGTACACGATTGTGAGCATATACACTAATCTTCTACAGGTCTATGACATCACTCTTCAACTAAGTAAACACTGCGCTGATGGGCTACATCTCTGAGGGAAACACCCTCCCAATTTAGACTAGAAAAGGGGGAGGTCTACTCTCCAGCTGCCTGATAGCCAAAGCAGCATGACCTCATATCTGACATCACTCTTGTGGAATCCCAGAGAAATCACCATTTCAGAGGTCAACCTCTAGAATTTATGGTGATCGCTGGGTTTCCACTCTCCAACAGTCACAGAATAAGAAATGGATCCATAGACATCAGAATAGGAAGTGATCAGTGACATGTAGGGACTGGTCTCTTATAGGCTTCCTCTAATACAGGAGGTAGTTTCTCATCTCATCCTACAGTCAGCTTAGCTCAGTTTGAAGAATTGAAACTGGGCAGAAACGGGGATGGCTCTGTCCAAAGATAACACACAGTGTTAAACCCAAATACCTCAACAGTTTCCGGTGCATTTTTCCTTCAGTTCTAACAAAGCTTGATTTGAAAAACTTGAAACCGTTTATGTTGTGCAAGTCATCACAGTGACATCAACTAATACAGACAAGATGTTCACTGATGAATTAAACATTCAAGTTTCAAGAGTCTGCTAAATGATTTCCAAATCATGTGGGAGTTATTGGAAGCCAATGGATCTGCAACAGTGGACAAAATGAATCCAAATTCCTGTTACAGTGTAGCAACAGTACTACCTGTTATAACAAAAATAAAGGTCATAATGTAAGCTGTTGTATCCAAAATAAGATTAAACCACACATCTTTTACTGTTAATGAAACCGTATAATGGATTGCAGGCCTCACATCATAATACCCGGTGGACTGTCTGAATTGCAACTCCCGCAGGAAGTGAAGGATGATTAAGTGAGACGTGGCTATTTAGGTGACTTACACTTTTTTAAAAGGTCAGCAGCAGGGGTGTCCTGTCTGCTAAACGCTTGCCAAGATTGTGTTGTGGCCACCCCGCATGAGTCAGAGGGCTACGCTTGCTGATTCTGGGAAGTAAGACAATACCTTATGTCCTCTTGCTCAATAAGCCCACTGAGGGTTTTCTATACAGGGACACAGTTGAGGACTTCTGGGTGGTGGTAGACACATGTGGGTGGGAGAGTGTCATTCTGTGTGGGGCCTAAGCGCTCTTTATCATAACCTTGGTTCCCCTTTCTTTGTCTCAGGAGAGTTATTGCTGAGAAGAGATCTAAGCTCTTCAGTGGAACAACAGGCTTAACGATTGCTTCTTACAGCACATCAAGAGGATTCTTCCCGTCCTCCAGCACTAAATCCATGTTTTATTTCAAATAAAGGAAATTTCCCTTCGGATGTGAAGCCATTATTTATACATCTGTACCTTTTGTTTCAACTGTAAATGCATGTTCAGTTAGAGACACTGCAGTAGAAGGTCAATGACTAAACTTATCTCTTTGTACTAATGAGTGTTATAGAAGGTTCAGTAAGAGGGAAAATAAAAAGGGAAATCCCAAGTATGCACTTTATAAAAATATGCATTAAAAAAAAAAAAACAAATCCTCAAGAGTGATGAGCTGGAGCCATAGTTAGTAAAAAAATATGGGTGGAGTTTCTGGCATAGAAAAATGAAGCCGAGGCTGAAGTACCTTAAACCTGAATTCTATCTGAAGGCCATCAGAAGGTGATGGCTGTGGTTGCAAAAAGACGCCCGGTCCTATAGAAGTCTATGGGAAAATGGCTCTTTGTCTTGACCTCTGTAAACACTTTCCTGCTGAGTTCAAGGGCTCAGTTGCTCATTTTGGGTCATGTTGAATAAAAAATTAAGTCTATTTTTTAAATCTTGGTCATGTTTCAAAATGGGGGATTATCGCTCACTGGCGTAACTTAAGTCATTAGCCAATGAATGTGTGGTCTCACAGTCAGATCCGCCCCTTCTTGTCACATCCAGCTTTTTGCAACCAAGATGGTGACGGCGGAAACGCTAAGATGGAGGCTTCGAAACGGGACTTCCGAAACAAACGGGTGACGTCTGTGGCTGCAACTGGGAAACACTTTTCGTTTTAGCCAAATTTGATGGAAACAATGAAATTTGATATAGAAATAACAATGAGTGCAGTGACTGACTTAAATTTCATCTGACTCCTCAAGAAAAGTTTTAACTTATCTGATAACATGTCCCCTCATTGAATAAAAAACAGACTGGTGATGACATTTGGGATTACCAGATTGTGCATGCAATAACTTCAACGATCCTTGCGGTTTTCATGCAGCACCACCATTTGAAAGTTTCATTTTAACCTGCAAAACCTAACAGCTTTACCTCCGTCCTAGGTTGAAATGCACTAGGCAGACACTGAAGCTTAAAACAGAAATCTGGCCAACAGCCAACAATCTTTATTTATTCTATTTCCATTATTATGCAATCCCTCACTTTGTTCCAGAAGAACCAAGAAATCTTCATTATGTAAAATAACATAACTGTTCTAAAGTCTTTCAGCCCTTCATTACACTATCTTGGAAGATTTAACTAGGGCAACATTGATATAACACAACAGATAACAGATGGTGTGCATGGATAAAATGATCTGCTAACCAATAGTAAGTAAGCATACCATTTTCAGCATGCAATGTCAACATTATATAAATTTCCCAAAGCCAAATTTCTTAACACTGTCAGTCTTTAATGGTATAAAAGAGACCATTTATAAATCTGGAACCAGTAAAGGCTTAGCATCTTTGCTGGGTCAAACACTAGTTTAAAAGTTTAAGGTCTGATTCCATCATTTCTGTTTGAGGCAATCTGAGAAGACAGTACAAGTGTTAGGAAAAGGAGTGTAATTAGAACCCAAAGGGGGTGTATGAAGTGGAGCTCAGTGTATTATCTTCACTCAGTCCAGTGGTACCAATCAGATTCCAGTGTAAGATGATCTTCCTCATTGATAGTGATGGCTCTGTTAGCTAGGAGATAAGTAGATCTGTCCTCCATTATCATCAACCACACAACAGTGGCTAAAAATAGCCAATAGAAAGACTGGTTCTCCTGCCATCCACAATATATCCACTCCCTGGATCGCCAGAACCATATTCCCCACCCGAGAGAAATCTGTACGATCTGTAAAGTAAGCTGTCTTTTCCATTACGAGGTGACATGCTATTACAAGCACATTCATTCATTGTGTTTCTCCACCCAAATGCAGCCATGCAGAGACAGCTCATAGACTTAAACCCATTTCACGAGACAGAATGTCAAACAGCTGTGGTTCAGGAAGAGTAAAGGAAGTGTTTCAGCTTTGCCAACAAGCTGTTTATCCACAAAGAGCGTCTCGGTTCTGGGCCTTTGACACTCACAGAGACTAAATGAGTGTGACAACGAAGAACCAAAAAGCAATTTCATAATTAAATTTCAAGAGTCTCCCGAGTCATTTTTATTTAAAATTTCTGCAACAAACAACAAACTGCCCTGACCTCTGTATATATGGATAAACCAGTTTACATGGAAAACAATGACGCCCATTTTGTGTAGCATTTTACATAACTGTGTACACACAACCCTCAATGTATATGACCTAGTATGGCTTTCTGCTCTCTATCTGTCTGTCCTTGCAGCCTCAGGCTCTGCTGCTGCTGATGGCATTGTCCTTACGGTCAGACAAGCCGTGCAGACAAAGCTCAATCAGGACAACTTCCTCTTGGTTTCTGGAGCAGCGGAGGCCGGACCTTACTGCACTTTCACAGATAAAGAAAGCTGACCCAGACTTACTCCTTCCACATTTCTGCTTGTCGTAGGCTTAATTTAAATTTGATCAGAGTTGCGTTTTCTGCCCGCAGCCGCATTATGACATAACATGTCATAACATGTTGCAACTGTGTGCGAGATAAATGAAAACGAGAGGCTAAGATTTTACACATCTATGCAAACCAGCAGCACACATAGGTAATGCTGCTCTTAGCAGCTGTTGCTTTGTGTGGCAAAAGAAGCACTGCACGCCTGTATTTGTTCAGTGTCAATCTGTGTTCTTTACACATGACGAGTTAACAGGAGCTGTTCAAAAACTGTTATCTTGAGGTCGATTTGCAGATTTTTCATGGATGTCTGGGTTTGGCTGGGCAAAGACAGAATAGTCTCAAAACCACTCAAGCATTTTTTTTAACTGTCCTGCTGAAAGCTGAATCTTTGCACTGAGACTGTATATTTTTTTCTTAAAGGATGAT
The DNA here is from genome assembly GCA_015108495.1 of Heterochromis multidens. Lineage (NCBI taxonomy): Eukaryota > Metazoa > Chordata > Actinopteri > Cichliformes > Cichlidae > Heterochromis > Heterochromis multidens. Next base: position 7,172 of record VUQS01076303.1, read on the forward strand.
CTCTTTGTATATTTGCCTATAGCTGCTATGGTTTTGACCTGCTTCCAAGTTCCTGCTGTGGAAATATGCTACTGCCACTATCGTGCTTTGGTGTAGGGTTGGTGCAATCCATGTGGCCAATATTTAACTTTTGCAAATACAGTGCTTAGGAATCAGGCCAAAGCTCTTTTTTTTAGTCCCACCAGACTACACAGTCTTTGTTTCACTCAACCACAGTGTGACCCAACAGAGCCTGAAAAGCTTTTATGAGTCTTTTACTGTTGAGTGGTGTCTTTCTCGCCAATCTACTAGAAAGACCTGGCAGAACATAGTGATACAGAGATTGCTGCCCCTCTAACCAGTTCTCCCATCCTCTGGCCATCTTAGACTTAGTCACAGTGATCACTAGGTTCACAGTACCAATATGACCAAGGATCAACAAGTTCCTTAGGAAGAGTTAAGAGTTGAGTCTGTGATGAAAACTCCTGAAAACTTCACATGCCTTCTCCCCGCTCTGTGCCTCAAAGCCAGGATTTTGACTTTCAAGTGAATTTGACAGACATGGACTCTGCTCAGATTTTACGGGTATTCCAATAAAGAATGAAGGAAATCACAACAGCCAAACTATAGCCTAAGCTCAATTCTACATTTTCAAACAGCACTCCTTTCTATTAAGGAGGCTTTTTGTCAAACTGCAAAACTACAAACTACAAAATCCAACCATTATGAGAACATGAAAATCTTTAAATCAAACCAACTAAAAAACGTTTTCTTTTCCTTCTCCTTTGGTCCATCACCCTTCACACAGTATTCATGTCTTAGACTACAACCTTCTTCAAACTGACGTCATACACCCAATGTTTAAATGTATATTATAAAGTTGCCTGACCAATAGTTGATTTTTTGAGCCAATCCAGATTTTTGAGAACCACATCTGAAACTGATATTTATAGATATATAGAGTACTGTACAAAATACCTCTCATTTCTTTATACTTTGCTTCCAAGAAGCCAGACTTTCTTTTAATTTTTTAAAGTGATCTTGAGCAATAGTTCTCCAGGCTTTCTGAAGGTCTCTCAAAGTTTTTCTTTGGACATTGGCGGCTTTTTCACTCCATTTTCAGTCCAGTCCTTGTACCAGACCATTTTCAGAAGAATGTTTTTTTTTTTTTTTGTTAAGTCAGTTAACAATGACCTATGAATCACTCAAGGGATAAACCAGTATTTACACACTGTGTTTACAGACAACTTAAGAAAGGAAAAATGTTAAATTGTATCTTTAGGCACTTTGTTACTGTTGGAAACACATAATTTGTTCCCATTTCTTTAGTTGAATCCGCAATAAAATGCCAAAGATAACACAGCATGACAGGCATAAAATAGTATTTTGGCACCAACAAGGTGATTCCCAAAGAGCTATTAGCTGAAAACTTGGCATATCTCAGCATGGTGTGTAATGTGTCCTTAAAAATTCTGACAAAACTGGACAAGTGGAGGACAAAAGAAGAAGTGACAGAACTAAAAATAATCTACAGCAGATGAACAGTATCAGAAAGTCACGTCCTTAAGAAATCCATCAAAGACCTGACACAGGACCTTTAGTTGATCCATCTACTGTTCGCTGAAGCCTCATCAGAAATGGTCTCAGTGGAAGGGTGGCTGTCAAGAAGCCATTCTTAAGGAAGGGAAACAGGGAGAAAAGGCTGAGGTATGACAAATTACACAAGAACTGGACTGAAAATCAGTGGCAACAGGTCTTATGAAGGGATGAATCCAAATTTGAAAGTTCTGGTTCAAATTGTTTTCAATATGTACAGAGGAGGTCTGGAGAGAGGTACAACAGTGAGTGTTTACTGTATTTCCACGTATCTTTGGATGTTTTAATAAATCGCTGCACCTATTTTCCACTCTCCTTGCAAAATATCAAGAAAGGAATGGCTCAAGATTTTTGCACAGTACTTTACATATAGTATATAAGAGTTGTATAGAAATAGAAAAATGATGGGGTTGTTGTTTTTGTAACTTTCCAGCATTATACTTCACAAACTAGTTTGCAACTCACCATAAAGACAGCTTGACTCCACATTGTCTGCTCAGCTCTCATACCACTCTGCAACATGTGCTGCAGAAAGCACTGAGAGTATTACTGACACTGGACTCTGAGCGGCTCTGCTGGATCAACTATGCGATTGCCCCATTTCTAAGTTACCACAAGCATCAATTTCTGCATTGTGTTCTGCTCAGGTAAATGTTTTCTTATTAGAAACCAGAAAATACCAATAAATCCATAAACAGGCCATTTTTCGCCAATGATACAAATGTCAGTAGGTTCCTGCCACAGTAGGTGTCACTAGGACCACTCTGCCATGATAACACATATAAACACACACGCTCACTTGGTGAAAACAACACCAGCCATGTTATTGCAGCTAGTAATCAAGCAATGTCTAAAAAAACAAGGATTCAAGAGAAAATAATCCTCCCATCTCTCTGTGATTCACAGTAACCTTTGAAGACCAGCTTTTCCTCAGTGGGCATCTGGAAAGTGGTGAAGCTCCTGTGAATTCAGCATATGATAGCATGGTTTTACAGTCATCATGGAGCGGACAGTGTGAGGAAAAGGAGGCCGTGATGCTGAACTAATGGCTCGCAAAGCCTCCGGTGTGACACTGAGAGGTGACAACAGGATGTTAAAAGGAGTGAACATAACTTTCTCATAAGTAAGCTGCAGGGGGATAATAATAATAACACAATCTGCATGAGCAAACTCTGTAGCACATGACCTACTCCCATGGAGTTCTCAAAGTTTTTTCAGATTAAAATGAGACATCATGAAACTCTCCTTAACAGACTACAAACAATATCAGCCTTTCACCTGTTTTTTTCCCCCTGACCTTTGTCTTCATTAGTCCCATCAAAATGCAATTAATAACCCACCATGTCCGTTTCTGGCTGCATCCACTGTGGGATTCTGTCCTCTTATCAGCACAGTGGTTTGTTTTGCTAGAGGCACACCAACCATATCTGTGGGTGGTTTCCACTTGACAGTTTGACTCTCACTTTAAGGCTATTCCTGAGCTCCAGGGCATGCCAGAGTGATGATGAACTCATCCATCAGCGTGCTGCTCGGGCTCCTTCTCGTGAGTGCACTTCCTATTGATTTGATTTGACGAAGACGGTGGCCTCATTAAGATCTAATTTAGCGCATCATCTCAGAGATCTGCCATCTCTGGATGAAGCTCACCTGCATCTTCATCACTTCTCACCGCCTCAGGAAGGCCACAAAATCTTTTGAAAATGCAAGGACAGAAATGGGCAGGGACCCCGAGGACAGATGGGCGGGAAACAAACAAACAAACAAAAAAAAAAACATATGAAGGACTTTTCAGGACAAGAACACTGAGGTTTCCTCTTTTCAAGAAAAATACCAGCTAAAGTGGCCACAGTGAATCACAATGGCCTGGAAAACTGACAGCAGAGAGAGAAAAAAAGGATACAGACTATGAATGAGTGCACAAGCACATATGATGAAAATGACTTTCCAGTAATCAGTCACATCTAAAGACATGCAATTTATGCCCTTAAACGTTGCTCAATCCATGTGCAAGAGTACCGTGCACTGGAAACAACCACTTATAAAATGCAAACTTTTTCCCCTCTTTTTTTGTTGTTGTTACATCTGTAAAGCTTTATTATGGCCTCTTCCTTGTCCAAATTCAAATTCAGCACAAAACAGTAGCACTGAAATCACCTGGAGGCTCTCCAAGTAACAGTTTCCACTTGTAAGAAGGCCTATCTGTAAATGTACTGCACATGCTTTGTGTTACAAGCACTCATTTAAAACTCATCATAACATTAATAATAGCTGCAAGTCTACTGTACTGCACTTTACTTTTATATAAACGAGAAATAATAGTAACAAGCGGTGGTCACAATAACTGGAACCAAACAGAGAGAGAGAGAGGAAAAAAAAAAACCAGACTGTTCTTACCTTGTTATCTGTGTGTGCCCATGATCCAGTTGCGGCTGCAGGATTTTTGAAGATGAACTGACTGTGGGTTGTAAGTTATCACAGACAAGCGACAGGAAGAGCTGAAAAATCCCAACAGATGCAGAGAAAATCTTCCAAAAACAGTGGGCTGATATCCGGAAACTGCGCTCTGGACCAAGCGCAGAAATAATAACATGAACAAGCTGCACTCTGGCAAAAAGATCT
>VUQS01076303.1:12776-54827 GCA_015108495.1 Heterochromis multidens
GTCTGTGCTGTGTCTGTGTGTGTGTCTGTGCTGTGTCTGTGTGTGTGTCTGTGGTGTGTGTGTGTGTGTGTGTGGTGTGTGTGGTGTGGGGGGGGGGTGTGTGTGTGTTTTGTTTTTGGGGGGGGGGGGGGGGGTTACGTGTTTTTTTGCAGCATCACCTGAGACAATTTTAGAGATCTGGAAAGATTTGGGTTCTCTAGAGAAAATCCACATACTATACCATTATACACTATGCCATATATTTCCATGTATGTGGCATAGTATATAACATAAGTTTTGTCTGTTGACTGTCTGCAGAAATCCTAAATTCATACTAATTGGCACTTGTCGTATGTGTAGATAGAAATTCAGAGTGAATTTTAAACACATTTACTTACATGTGCATTATGTGGATTGAGGTGATCTCTGACTACTGTATTTCTTCAGATGTAGTGCTAAAAGAGAAAAAATCTTAAATTACCAGTTTACACAAATCAATCCTGTCATAGCTCCAGCCATGTAAGGTGTGCCGCTGGGTCACAGGTCTGCAGCTGAGCCTTTTTTTGTCCTGGGAGTGGGAGTGCTGGAACAAGCTGGTAAGATAGTATATGTGTAAATGAACATGTTTGCATACTGGTGCTTATCCTTCTAGCTATCATTTTTTTCAGTCTTTATATTTTGCTAAGGAGTCTCCTAGAAAATCCATTCATTCCTCACAGACAAACTGTGGCTGATATTGATTTGTTGAGAATCCATGAGGCCTCTCAGTCAGATAAGCACATCAAGGAAGCCTAAAAATACTGGGAAAAGTTTCCTTTTTTTTAAAACAGATTTTCAAATAAGCTTTTCTAGTATCTTTAGCAGTTTCCTGCTCTGACAATTGCCTCTCGGGCATTTTGCGTGGTTTTTATGTGCACTGGGAATGAAATGGAGGGTTGGCTGCTGCCTCAAATTTTCCAGACTGCAGAAGACTTCTAAAAATAAAGACTTCTTACTGTGATGACAAAGAGGGATTTAAAATCTGATTCAATAAAACAGAGTAAGGTTATTATTTAAAGATTTATTTTTGCAGAGATAGCAAAGGTGGATGATCCCTATCATCTTTAATCTGGAGGATGCGGCGTCCATGTTTTCCAAAAAAGAATTTCAAATTTTGATTTGTCTGACCACAGAACAGTTTTCCACTTTGCCTCAGTCCATTTTAAATGAGCTTTTGGCCCAGAGAAGCGTTTCTGGATCATGTTCACATATGGCTTCTTCTTTGCATGATGGAGCTTTAACCTGCCATTTGTGGATGATAGAGTGAACTGTGTTCACAGACAATGATTTCTGGAAGTGTTCCTGAGCCCATGCAGTCACCTGAGGACCCGAAGATCAGAGGCATCTGGTATTGATTTTTCTTCTTGTCCCTTGCGCACAGTGATTTCTCCAGATTCTCTGAATTGTTTGATGATATTATGTACTGTAAATGATGAGATATTCAAAGTCTTTAAAATTTTACATTAAGGAACATTATTCTGACATTTTTTCCACAATTTGTAGATGCAGTTTTTAGGCAGATTGATGAACCTCTGCACATCTTTACTTCTGAGAAACTCTGCCTCTCTAAGATGCTCTTTTTATACCCAATCTTGTTACTGACCTGTTGCCAATTAACCTAATTAGTTGCAAAATGTTCCTCCAGCTGTTTCTTTTTAGTACCACTTACTTCTCCAGCCTTTTGCTGCCCCTGTCCCAACTTTATGAGATGTGTTGCTGACATCAAATTCAAAATGAGCTAATATTTTTCTTAAAATGGTGCCTTTTCCCAGTTTAAACATGTGATATCTTTTCTATATTCTATTGTGAATAAAATATGGGTTTATGAGATTTGCAAACCACTGAATTCTGTTTTTATTTACATTTTACACAGCTTCCCAACTTTTTTTGGAATTAGAGTTGTATGTTACATGTGAATATAGTAGTTAATTACCAGCTATTTCACAATTAAGTGCCTTCAACTTTATGTGCCAACTGAAGCTACATTCCCATTTTAAGCACATAAATCACTAATTGATATTTAAACACAGGGAGTCTGAGTGACTGCTATTTAGTCAAGATCTTGAGAATTACTACTGCAAGCTTTAACATACTGTATCTTTAGGTCTGTATCTTTTCATAATTAAATGTCTCCACAAAAACAGTCATGACTTAGTGATCACTGAAAGCACTATAGTACTGTGGTATGCAATAAAAGAAGACCAGAGAAATTGCCTTTTATATTTATTTTCATTCTTACAGAAAGACTATAAATAAACTGATTCAACACATTTAGCTCATTTAGCTCGACCTGCACATCTCATCAAAGGATCCTGTTCCCCAGAGCCGCAGCGTGAGGGAGGTCTTTACTAGAGGAGACTGGATAACCAGCACAGCCCTGAACTCTCTGTCCTCACTGAAACACACATATGTACACATCTGAAACATAACTGACTGAATGTTTTACATAAATGCTAGCATTTTTTTTCCCATGTTTACGACTTTAACACTGAAAACTCTTTCGATGGTTTCCTGCCTTACCTGGGAGTGAAGCTGATCTGAAGACACTGGCTGCATCTGGTGACATGGTGCTCCTTGGACCCAAGCAGGCCAAAGTTAGGCGTTACTCTGAACACATGGGAGTCTCCTTCGCCTGCCTCTGCACATGGTGAATCATACAAGTAGGGCTGACATGCTATTCAGTTTTTCGGTGTGACATCACAGATATAAATTTCTAGGCAATAAAAAGATTTCTGATAGTTGTGTGATTACTTGTAATTGATTTCCAGTACATGTGGGCTCCATGGCTGTACAGATTTACTTCTCTGGTTTGTGTCTGTCCCACATAGCAGAACCCAAAGTCGACACTGCCAGTAGATAAACGCAGTGCTGGAAGATCCAGATGGGCACGGAGCGGCACCGTCTGTACAGAGCAAATAGACTATGTGAGGTCATAATGCAGCTCCTAACTGAATCATTATACACACAATGAACAGATGTCCCTAACCTGCAGGGTGTTGTTGCTGTAGTGAATCAGGAGATTTTGCTCAAATCTCAGCTTCCTCTGCCCATTTGCACCATGGATCAGCATCACCCCTGAAGGGACTTCCTCATCTGTCTGGTCCACGTGGTCCAGAAGGGGCAGGGAACAGTGGAAGGCCACTTTCACCTAGTATTTAGATTAAAAAAAAGGACAATGCTTACAGATAATCCTTCAGATCAAAATCTAATGATGCTGCCACATCCATGACTCATCTCACCTGCATGCTGTGTTGAGGCTTAAGCACTAAAGACTGACTGTCACCAGTAGGAGGATTGCTGGAGATGCTGGTCCGGGCTCTGGGTTTTGGTTTGTCCACTGAAAATGGAGGCTGGGTCCCCAGGCTGAAGTGTAGGGGCATCTCTGAAGTGTTTCTCAGCTGGAAGCTTTGTGTGATGTCAAATTCACGCACTACTATCTGCAGGAAAAAAAAAATAACCCAGAAAAAAGGACCGCTCAGAAATACCTTGGGATCAATATCTCATGTGTGCACTTCAGCATGTCAGAGCACTGTTGATTAGTGTTGTACACGTCTCAGGCCGACCTCCATGTCTGAATGTGCGTTCAGTAAATCACCGGCCGAAGCACGAAACTGCAGCACCCCGTCGTCCTCCTCCATCTGCACTAACAGCCTGCAGCGACGGGAAGTCAAGAGGAAGATATGCAACTTAATCAGACCACCTCTGAGCTCTTTTTGCCTAACCTCAGCTTATTTTAATTTAAGAAACATAAATCGAGCAGGATGCATTAGGTGTCTGGGTGGGGATAAATAGCAGGAATATAATTGCTTACGCAGCAGTCTTAACGGCTGCTAGTAGATCCACTCTGACAGGCTCTAAATCCAAACCCTGAGCCCTCCCAACTTTACCGGGAACACAAGCAGCCAACTAAAATACACAAAACAATAAATTATGGGGATTTAGACTGTATCACAGTTATCTACTGTTTGTATTTTCCAGGATTTAATATTGAATCGTACTGTTTCACATATTGAGCAGCTTACCTCGGAGTCTAGGCTCATGAAACCCAGAGCCAAGCCCACACATCTGGACTCACGAGCAAACCCAGAAAGAGTCAAAGGAGTGAAAGACACATGGATGGCTCCGCTGCTCTTTGCTGGAATCACCTTGAGATTTACAAAGAAATGCATCATTATTCAGATGAAGTAACAGACAACAAGCACATGGGTGAAATCTTCTGACCATACTATTTGCTGCGGTGTGATGCAGAAGGGGTAATCTGAGAGGTTGCCCATGTGAGGCCTGATGTGGACAGATATTAGTTTTTTCTTTGCAGGAGAGGGATAAAAACAAGTCTCCTCTTCCTCCCCACGCTCATCTTCAGTCATAAATTCTTCCTCTTCCACATCCTGAAATCAATAGAAGAAAGCTGGGTCGAGCCAGTGAAAGAAGAAAATGTGCATTTATGTGGATTTCCCACAGGCCGTGCGATAAAATCTTTATTTATCTGCATTGTGGTGTTAAATGTATGCTCACAGTCAAGCTTTGGAGAGAAGCGCTTGTTCCCTCAGAGACTGTGGTGTGTGTTTTTTCCCATGCTGTTTGAAAGATCCCATCAGAAAGCCTCAATGCCCTGCTCAGCACCTCGTTGCCATCAGCATCTTTAAGTGGGAAGGCATCTCCAAACGCCACCACAACATCCAGCAGTTTACGGTCATTCTGATCTACGTTGTAGGTCTCCCAGTCCAAACGAATATCTGTCACCCCGCAGATATTTACATTAGATAATTTAGAGCTTATTACTTTAAGCAATTCTTATATAGATCCTGTCCTACAGGCAAATGCAATTCAAAGTGCTTTCCAGTTGACTGATGAGCTGGTAATAGGATTTCACAACAGCAGGGACAGCAGACTTTCAACAGCATTAAAAGCCCCTCAAAAACACCTAAAACCACCAAAACAGGAGCTACCATTAAAACAGAAGCTCTGTTTTGTCAGTACCATCTCACATCGATCTATTAAGCTATTATAAATCCTCTTTGATATTTTTTATTCCAGTAGCAGGAATGTGGTTACTCCAACATACAGGAAATGAGAGGGTCATTAAGTACTTTTCCAGCACACAGTGTTTACTGAGCACACTTACCAAACATAGTGGGATTGTTGATGCGAAGAGAACGAGAAATCGTATCACCGCCCGATACATGAGTACCAAAGCTAATGATGAGAAGAGGAATTTCTTATTAAAAGACATAATCGCTCATTAAAAATACACAAATATGGATATAAGTAACTGGAGAAATGGACTGTGGAACAGACTGTATGATTGGTCCCTGGTTCTGGTCCTGTGCTCGTGGGCCTGTCATCTGGAAGTACAGGGGGCAGCCTTTCACTGTCATATGCATGGGAATAAGCATAGGCTCAAGGTCCCCCACCTGGTTCAAAAATAAATTAATTAATTAAAATATACAATTTAGATTCTTCATAGACTGTATATAAAAGATGGATGTGAAAAGCGAGGGGCAGATCTGAACGAGAAAAAGGCACACTGCACACTCACACCCTGCTTTATCCACATTGTTGACTCTAACGGGGACCACAGTTTACAGAATGAACATCATTGTGTGCCAAATAAACCCTGAAACTCGTGATTGAGGCCATAAACTCATGTTTTGAGGTCACAGAGCAGGAAAACTGAGGGCTGCTTTCCCACAGATGTCTTTTCTAAACTTGAGGTGTCGCCCCCTGCTGGCCATTAGAGAAAAAAAATGCAGGTTTAAAGCACTTCCACATTGGCTTCACCTTTTTCAGACTCAGTAGCTACATCCATGTTTTATATACAGTCTATTACATCACATTTACTAGCTTAAACAACATACTTTGCATATGAGGTGGTCTCTGTACTCCCCCCACATGTCAGTGTAGGCAGTCACGTCCACAGTCTGACTCTCAAATGGTCCCAGCATCCCCGTGTTTGGCGTAACAAAAAAAGCTGCACCTTTTCCATGAGCCAGCAGGCTACTCACAAACTCTGACAACGAGCAAACAAACACAGAATCATAGCGCATTATGTTACAGCTCCTTGTTGCTTTACTTCAAAAGCACGATTTAAAGATAAAACATACCCTCGTGTGCTTTTTCTTCTGCTTTCTTAGCTTGAACAGAGTGGAGCGGATTCATGACATATGCAAATCTGTGATTAAGATGCTACCAGTGTCAGTTTTTCTGTCAAAGTAAAGTTATTCTTTGATCAATTATTCAGCTCAATGAGCGAGCTCCCTTTACCTTGTCTCTGGCTGGTTATTTGGCTTCCAGGCATGGCAGGTGAAGTATTCTGCCTCTACGGTAAAAGGAGCAGGGATAGCAGTTTGATTGGTTATCAGTAACTGCTTGGTAACAGCTCTCTTCAAAATGACACCATCTCCAAAGTCAAGTACTGGTGTTGAAGGGCTTTGACCATTTGGACTAAAAAGGGAAAAACAGTTGTTTCAGTCTGTGAAACCGAGTTATTTGATGCAGCGGGTTTTTAGATACAAGGCTTTAAGGCAAGACTACTACCAGACACCAGGCAGTGAGTAGGACACACTGAGTTTCTTGGGTTTGGCCACAATTCCAACAACAAGAGGGGAGTTCATTCCCTGGACTTCACAGACAGCAGCTACCTCGGTCAGCTCCAGCTAGATGAAAAAAGGTAAGACAAACAGGAGGATAAAGCATCAAATATCAACGTAAAATGTTTTTGCCCTTTACTGTCACCAATTTTATTTTTGAAGCTGTTTTTTCAAACTTGTGTGTGTGTTGTGTGTGTGTGTTGGAAAAATGCTGTAGACTTACATCTGTGTGAGCAGTAAAGGCCACTGTGATCTCCATGCTGACATTAGGTCCCAGAGTACCCGAGGAGGGGTCAAAAGTGGCTGAACACAGTGAAGCTTGTTTCCCCTTGAGATGGGCCTGTTTAAAGCAGTAATAACTATTAAAAGACAAGCTCATTATAGCCAGCTTATCCATTGGGAAAGATCAATTTCCCATTAATAATATGTACTGAAACAACCTTATACTGTATATTATACAGACTTTAAATGGCAGGATTTAATGATACTTAATACAGTAAATGTTAAAATGTTAAAAACAGTGCTGCATACCATCCAGCTGAAGTGCGATGGCAGCAGGGTCTGGTTGAAAAGAGTTACCGTGCCTGTGGCAGGAACTCCAACATAAAGTTCAGGGAAGGACAGTGTGCAGTTCAGAAGACAGACCTGAGAAGACTGAACATCTGCTCGCACTGTCAGGTGACTGTAAGAAACATACAGGTAGTGCTACCTGTCACTTTCTCACATCTTTTTTATTCTGATTAATATAGTTTTCATGGATAGACTAAAAGGAGGAACCATAAAATTTTATGTGACTTCCTTACCATCCTGTCCCATTTTCTACAGTCAGTTCCAGCTCTGTTACAAACTGCTGGCAGGAATGTGGCTTAAAGAGCACGTCCACATTGCAAGAGGCCAAGGGAGGCAACAGACCCCTGCTTGGCTCCGCTAAGATCTAAGCAGCAACACAGATTAATTATATGGAGTCATATCATGAAAAAAATAAACACAGTTAGCCTATCTTTCATTTAATCACAGGTGTTTCCTCTGTACCTGTGAGTCTTGATGGTTGTCCTCCAGGATCCAGGAGGCTTCCAGCTGGGTGGTATTGGTAAGGAGCAGGGTTGTCTGAGTCTGCTCGCCAGGCCTTATAAGTCCAAAGTCAATGCTGGGCACATTGAGAGTCACCATGGGGCCCTATTTAATACAAACGAGTGATAATAAAGTCACAGCAACAGACTGTTAATGTGATATGGTAATGCATTCTGCGGTGTGGTTCAATCTTACTTTGAAGGTGACTTCTACAGCCAAAGCGACGGGCTCGTGGCGGTGCTGTATGTGGCAAACCAAACTGGTCACAACCTTCTCTGCCTTCCCTCCCGTCACAGTAAGTCTGAAGTCAAAACATTCGTTCTCCTCTGGACACAGCCGGGTAAAAGCCATAAGTATCAAAAAAGAAATTATAAAAAAAAATCTAAATGCTAGGTTTAAAAGCTATGAGTGTTGAATTTTTTCTGTACCATAACACACATCTACTGTGTGACGCACCTATTCTGCCAGTAGATGGCTCCACTTCTATTACATGACCTGTGCTGTTCATCCTCTCCCATTGAAAACAGATAAAGGTTTTGCTGTGGTTCCACATCTCATATACGTAAGACACAGAAAAAAAAATGAATGATAGTGATGCTGGCACAGAATGATGTGATTTACCTCTACCATAACAAACTAACCTTGAATTGCCTGCAAGTGGGTGTGCAAATAAAAATCTCTCCAGGGATTACAACGGCATAAGGCTCCAGCAGGATCTGATATGGCTCTGTTGACCCCTTGACCTCTATCTCCATAATGATGACATTTGTTAACTTAGAGCCAGGCTGCACAGGCTGAAGGATGCTAGATTTCCCCAAATTATAACATTTATTAGATAGAAACAATTAAACAAGGCAGGCATTGTTTAGTAAGCATCATGTGTGATATTGGAGTTCTTGAGTCCTTGTGATTTTATTTTGTTATATTAACATTTACCTACCTGCTGTCAGTGGGCTCTGGTGGCAGCTGGGGGACGTCTCTCAGGACTAAGTGACAGACACTGTGGTAATCCTTCAACTTAAGAAAACACATTCTTCAGATCAAGTGTATTTTTTAAACTCAAACATAAGAAATGCAACATTCTTTAGGCACAGTGATATAATAAATGCCTGATTTTTTGTTTCTGTTATTTATCCTGAGTCCTCTTTACCTCTTTAGGACAAAAAATGAGCAGATACTCTTGGTCTTGGCAGGGTGCCAGAATGCCTGTTGAGGGACTGACATGAAAAACATCATCTGTGGCCAAGTGGAACTGGATATGTGAGGCTTCAGGGGTTTCCCCTGGAAGTAGATGATGCAGGTTCGGCTTCATGATCTGCCAGTGAAAAGGTAGCTCCAAGTGGCTTTACTCCGAGATGAAGAAAAGAGAAAGAAACAGATATATGATGTGGTATTTACTGATCCCTGAAGGGAAATTCATTTTCTACTCATGCTGCTGCAAAAAAGAGCAACACAGGGTCAGAAACAGAGTTAATTAACATTTAATTATTTCTTCCAGAAAACTTCAGCAACGTGAATACCGCCAATACGGGGGGCTTGAACCCCATGTTATGTTACCCTGTGGCCAAAAAATTGAAAAGGAAGAGGCTTGCACTTTTTGTGTAGAGGTATTATGAATAATAAAATACATGAAGGTGTGACTCTTACACATTGTTTCTGATGACAAGCTTCTTCTGTTGCACAGAGTGAGGGTTGCACAGGCTAAAACGGATAAAGTGCTCTGCAGTGAGATCACGCACCTCTCCAACCACAGGAGGCTCCTCTCCCCCAGATACAGACACCAGCTCCAGTGCGATCAGCTGGCCCTCACCTGAGAAACAAACAGACGAGAGGAAATTTCAAAAATACATAATTTATTATGGAGCACAGCTCTCAGCAATGTCTTTGCTAGGGTTTACCTTCAATGGAAATGTCTTTCACCTGGCAGTTGTCACAGACTACAGTGAAAACCTGGCAGCTCTTCTCTGCGGTTGTTGGAAAGAAAACCACCTGTAAACACACATTAACAGCATTTTTCTACATGCTGAATTTCCACATATACAGTCAGCTGATTAGAAGTCAAAGCTGGGGGAACTTGGGAAGTATCCTGAAAAGGCTTTCAGTCATTTAAAGAAGAGGGATTTAAAGGAATGAAGAAGGAAGAATTGATGTAACATACACTCTATTGCCCAAAGTATTTGCTCATCTGCCTTCTCATGCATATGAACTTGAGTGACATCCCATTCTTAATCCATAGGGTTTAATATGATGTCAGCCCACCCTTTGAAGCTATAACAGCTTCAACTCATCTGGGAAGGCTTTCCACAAGGTTTAGGAGTGTGTTGATGGGAATTTTTGACCATTCTTCCAGAAGCACATTTGTGAGGTCAGACACTGATGTTGGATGAGAAGGCCTGGCTCGCATACGCCGCTCTAATTCATCCCCAAGGTGTTCTATCGGGTTGAGGTCAGGACTCTGTGCAGGCCAGTCAAGTTCTTCCATCCCCAAACTGTTCCCACAAAGTTGGAAGCATGAAATTGTCCAAAATGTCTTAGTATGCTGAAGCGTTAAGTTCCTTTCACTGGAAGCCCAAATCCTGAAAAACAACCCCACACCATAATCCCCCCTCCATCAAACTTTACACTTGGCACAATGCAGTCAGACAAGTACCGTTCTCCTGGCAACCACCAAACCCAGACTCATCCATCAGATTGCCAGACGGAGAAGCGTGATTCGTCACTCCAGAGAACACGTCTCCACTGCTCTAGAGTCCAGTGGCGGCGTGCTTTACACCACTGCATCTGACGCTTTGCATTGTGCTTGGTGATGTAAGGCTTGGGTGTAGCTGTTCGGCCATGAACTTGTTGCACAAGTGGCATCCTATCACAGTACCACACTGGAATTCACTGAGCTCCTGAGAGTGACCCAGTCTTTCACAAATGTTTGTAGAAGCAGTCTGCATGCCTAGGTGCTTGATTTTATACACCCGTGGCCATGGAAGTGACTGTAACACCTGAATTCAATTATTTGGATGGGTGAGTGAATACTTCTGGCAATGTAGTGTATTATTCTTCCTGAATTTAAATCCAGACTCACCTCAACAACAGTGGCCTCTCCTGGCTGCAGTACAAAAAGGGAGGGACTGACTGCAAAGGGTGGCTGCTCAGAAAAGTATTTTCTGGCAAAAGACTATACAAAGAAAAATGGAGAAATTGAGCATGAGACTGATCTGTTGGTTGCAGAAAAAACGTGAGTAAAAGAGTTACTGTATTTTTATGTGTCAGTTTTTTACCCTAAGATTCGAGGCTGGCCACTGGTTCTTGGGGATAATGCAAAAGGTCCCAGTGCTGAGACCCACATTTTGGCACAGAAACTCAACAAACTTAACTCCTCCAATGAGACAATAACCACAGTCCAGGACTCTTGGTACTGAAGAATAAGAGAGAAGCATATCAGCAGTACATCAGCAAATAAAGTAACTAATGTACATAACAACAACATTAGTGAGGCAGATTGTAGTGAAAACGTACAGGTGAGTATAGGAGGAGGTCTCCATGCCTCAATCGGCACCACAAACGGGTCCTCAGCCTGGGTCTCCACCACTATAAAATCCTTATAGTCTCCCAGGGAGTCTGGAGCAAAACGCAGCGTGTACTTACAGCTCATCCCCGGGGCAACAACGCCCCCTTCACCTGGGAATCTGCCTGCCAAAACATATCACAATGATAACCCCTTTTTACTTTATAGCTGTGCAACTCTACATTCAGTGGGGTACAACTTATCTTCAGATAACTTAGTGTTAGTTACAGCATGTGAGGCTAATATTGGCATACAGAGGAGCTGCTGTACCCGCAGAAATGCTAAAACTGCATTCCAAAATTATGATTTTTTTTTTTTTTTGTCAAAGCTCTATGGCATTCCTCTTTGATGCAGTCACTAATGCTTGACAAACTTGATTATTTCCTCACCACATCACTAACAAGGATTTTTCACCATCCAATCAGAACCAAAAGGAGCTCACCCAGGCCAATAGAGAAGTAAGGCGTGGTAGGAGGGATGACTCGGGTATGGCGGCTTGAAGAAGTCAAGTTTTTAAGCTCCAGTGCAGTCTGAGACAGGAAAGGGCAGGACAGGGCTTGTTACGGTGCACCAATTCGCAGAAAAAGGAGTGTTCAGATTTTTTCATTCTGTGCTATTGTTCAGTTATAAAAGCGCTGAAACACACCTCATAGACGTGTCCCACACTGTAGTCGGTGAAAACCACCACTGAAGGTTTCGCTAGGAAGACTGGAGCTGGCTCATCAGCGGGGCTTTCAAAGTAAGAGCAGAAACACAACAGCACCTGAGCATTGTGTGCATTCACAATAAAAACAGGCTCACAGGAAGTGATAGATAGAAAACAATCAATTGTGGCTTTCAGACATACTACTGTATAAACAACTTACATAACAGTTAGTTTGTCTTTTTTAGAGACACTTGGCTGTACCAGCAGAGTGTGTGCAGGTGGATTTGATGTAAGCAGCCTGTCTACTATATATGAGACTCCATAATGTTCAGAGTATCAACTTACACATCTCTGCTTTGGCACAAAGGGTGTACAGTTGTTTTCCACTGAGGTAAATGATACTCATGTTTGCCATGGATATTGAAGGGGGATAGTCTTACCTAAGCTTACTGTATTTCCCATGCAAAAATTTCATATCAGCAACCTGCCTTAATCATACATGCTTCCCTATCACAAAATGATAAGGATGTTCTGTAAAATGATCCAAAAGCCTTTTATTCTCTTTAATTACCTTTTCTCTTTGGTCCCTTTCCTCTCAGGCTGTGCCTCGACTTTGGTTCTGGGCCTGATGAGGGACATGCCGCCCTGCTGTGCATTTGGGGGAAGAAAGCGTGGATTGCAAAGGAAGCTCTGTCGATCTTTCAGCTTCTGAAGTTTCTCCCTGCCCTCTGCTCGATCCTTCGCACTTGGCTCGTCCTTCCACTTTGGTCTGGGCTTGGTCCGGTTTGGCTTGGAAGATTATTGTGTTCGATTTATATTTTAAATTTATAGCACGCTGATGTAATGAATTCTCTGTCCTTCAGGCTTGCTTGGTCTTTTGTTACTATTACTACCTTGTTATTTGTTTCATGATTACTTTTGATTGTATTTGCAAAAGAAACACATAAATTGTAATAAAAAATACCTCTGCCCAGTAAAAAGGGATTATAACTAATAGTTGCAGTGTGAAAAGTAGCAGCAGTACATAAAGATCTTATCAAACTCCTCACCTCCCTATGAGTTTTCTTCCTCCTTGGGGTATCTGAGGAGGACTCAAAGGTCACACTGTGGTCTAACTCGATGACTTCTAAGCCAGTCTTTTCTGGACTGGAAATCACTGTGTAACCATCATCCTGAGGCTTTCGGGACACGTGCATGGAGTAGGCGACGGTGGGTTTGGCAGGATTCCACTTTTCTGACAAGAAAAGCACGTGTGCAGCACTGAGTCACGGGTCACTAATAATTTAAGATAAGTGTTAAAGAGGGTCAGGTACCTGCTGCTGGTGCTCGTACGTGTGGTTTTTGTGTAGCTAAGTAGTCTTTTGGGGAAATCAAATTGTTCATTACGAGAAGATCTTCGTCCACACACCAGGAAAAGGCTGATTTGACTGAAAATAGGCATAAGAATAATCAAATCAAATAAGGCATTTTCTAAACAAATAAATGTATGTAGGTGATTACATTAAGCAAGCATGCTGAGCACTTCAGTAAACAAATACACTGTTACACGTGACCTCAGTGTGTTGGTCCAGTCATCATGTTGTTGTGTTCTTATTGTCACCCTCATTAACCTGCTCTCTCACTTCTCTGATTTATTCTTAGTGCTGATTGGTTGCTGGAGGCTCTCCGCCTGTATATAAACCCAGAGAAGGTGGAGCATGGTGGTCGGCAACTGGCGTCTTATTCCCTCTCTCCACCTCCCTCACCTCCATCAGCACTGGCTTTATCTTTCTGTTGCTTTTACAGCTTAAGTAAAGGTTGAGTTGGGGGTTACCGGCAGTGGAGGTAACGAAGTACAAATACTTATAGGTTATATTTAAAGGTAAAGACTGCTCAGTGGTATTTGATAAACTGGAAATTTAAAGCTTACATGTAAGTCCTCATTTTTTAAGTTAGATATTGGATCTGTATATGATGTGAAGTTATGTTTTTTTCATATTGTGAAATGTCCTGCAAAACAAACTGAGGTATACTAACTTTGTGTTATTGAAAGCTTGCATGCAAACACTCTGCAGTTTAGTGCAGGATAAACAGGTTAGTTTACTGTGATGGATTTAAAGTAAAGAACAGTGTGTGACTGGTGCACAGCAGCTGTGGTGTTCATGGTCAGAGTTAGGTTACATTAAGTATAGCAGAGATTAATTTAAATTTAAGCTGACGATGCTTAGATTCATTCACTGAATTCCACCTTCATACCAACTTTATACTGTCTAGTATAAAGACAGTATAAACAGTATACTGTCAGTGTAGGGACGGAAATCAGCCAAGACAAGTCAGGAAACATCTGCTTACATTTTGTTGAATTCAGCTGTGTAAATCCACAAAGAGCAGCAGCAGGTCAGCTGATCACAGCCTGCCCACAAAGAAAATCTACTGGAGCTCACAATAGAAATGATTGTGAGTTGTGATTCTTTCCTCATGCTGAGCCACTACAACTGATTTTCGGGTTCCCCCACCTGCTGAATCCCACTTTAACCCCTGACTGTCCTCATTTTCCTGTTTAGGTGTGGAGGCAAAGTCACCCTCTACAATGTAGGCAACAGAAAATAGAGCATTTTTTAAAAATTCTCCTTCTTTTTCTCTGCTCATGTTCTACATAACTGATTCAAGCTGAGTACATTCATTAGAATGAAAATTTAGACTGAAATAAAGTTTGTATTCCCGTGTACTAATATAATTTTATTATATTAATAAAGCACGAGGTTCAATTAACTTTGCACAAAAATAGCTGGTAGAAACATCCTCACAAAAGCTACTTTTTACTTTCTTACTTTGAGTACATTTTAGAGCCTGTACTTTTTCACTTTTACTTCAGTAAAGAAGCTGAATCAGTACTTCTACTTTTACCAGAGTATTTTTTTAAAACAAGTATCTGTACTTTTACTTAAGTACACAATGTCTGTACTTTTGCCACCTCTGCCGGCAGTCCTGTTTTCGGTTTTGCTTTAATTAGTCTAGTTTACCAAAACTAGTTTAGGGGAGAAGCCTGAATCTGATAGCCCATTGTGTGGTTAGTTCATGGTCTTTTTCCTCTTTTGTTTATTTTAGCTGGAGCTAACATCTCTTGTTGTTACAGTCTGTCCTTTGTAAGTACCTATATTTTTATGATTAAAAGCTTAAATTTAGGGACCATAACAACAGTATATTACAGCAGTACAACATCGTTATAAAAAAGGTTTCCATCTCACCTGTAAGCAGTCCCTGGTGATCACAGACATCTCCTGTTGTCTCCCTCATTCTCTCATAGGCCTGGGTCTCTGTGGCTGCAGCCCAAGCTCTGGCCTGAATGATATGACTCTCCAGCATGTCTGCCTGCTTAACACGCTGTTCATATTCCGAATGAGCCTGTGTGGCGATGGGGAAAAAAAATAACATCACATAAGTGTGTTTTATTTTTTTTTACCTTGCAGGTGAGTGTGTCTGGTTACCTGTTGGAGCTCTTCAACATATCTGTCATGATAGCTGCCTCGTCCACTTTTTGTCTTAACCAGGTTGGATACAGTGTCTTTTCCAATGATGTCGTTTGTGTAAAGATGCTTGAAGATGCTTGCTAATACGTGAGAAATGTCCTGGAATACAACGAAAGAGGAGTCTACTTTTTTTTTTTATTTGTTTGATATTTCCTAGAAATGTAAAGGTGTCCGGGTTAAACTGGATCTTACCTGGGACTTTCCAGACGCGGGTCTGTGAGTGTTCACAGAAGGGTCAGCCCGCAGCTTTTCTCTCGTCTCCGGCTCCTCTTCCATAGCTGATACATCTAGCGAAATGTTACAGAGATGCGGTGTTAACAATAAAGAGAAATATTATATTATATTATATTATATTATAGGATATATGAACTCACTTATAAACGGGGGCGATAACTTCTTAAAAGAGGAGTCCTCACTATTTGTCAGTCATGTTTGCTTACATGGGGTTGCTATAGCAACATTCCCCTCGACACCGGTACGGAAATGACGTTTTAGCATGTTTATATATATAAAATATATATTTTTAGTAGTAGTATTAGTATTAGTATTAATATTAATATTAGTATGACAGTTTTGTTTTGTTGAAACAGGTCTAAATCACTTTAAGGTATCTTCTTCTTCTGGCTGCTCCCTTTAGGGGTCGCCACAGCGTAGCCATTATCTGCCTCCACCTCACCCTATCCCTACCATCCTCCTCTGTCACGCTGACACTCTGCATGTCCTTCTTCGCTACATGCATTAACCTCATCTGAAGAGCAGGATTCCTCTTCTCCTACTGCCTGGCAGCTCCATATTCAACATCTTCTGTCCAATATATCCACTATCCCTCCTCTGCACATATCCAAACCATCTCAACCTTGCTTCTCTGGCTTTGTCCCTGAACTGCTCAACCTAAGCTGTCCCTCTGATGTACTCATTTCCAACCCTGTCCATCCTGGTCACTCCCAATGAAAATCTTAACATCTTCAGCTCTGCCACCTCCAGTTCCAGCCATTCTGCCTTTTTGAAATCATCAACCATCTCCAGACCATACATCATAGCAGGTCTCACTACCATCTTGTAAACCTTCCCTTTCACTTCTGTCACAAACTACCCCTGACATTTATCTCAACCCACTCCACCCTGCCTGCACTTTCTTCTCCACCTCTCTTGTGCACTGTCAGTTGTTTTGGATGGTTGACCCCAGGTATTTCAGGCATGAATCCCATAATTATTAAACTTAAAGAGTCTAACCAGCAGTTTCCAGATGATAGGCCTGCTTACACATGTGATAAACCTGAATGAATTTAGATGAAAATAATTTAATAAAATGCTTCTGATTAATTAGGATCCTTTCTCATTTTCTGTAGGCTCTGATAGAGTGAACAGTCTGAGCCAAACCACCTCATGAAACCAGATACACCCAAAATATAATAACCACATATTGCACTGTCATATTGTCCCTTCTGTACACATGCAATTTATTTTCCAAGAAACTTCCTAGAAATAAAAGCTGTCTGTCACTGCACAATGCGGAAAGACAAAAACAGGTTTCAGTTCTTTGTGTTATACAAAGTGCTTTTCAAAGCATTAAAATGCGGGCATGTGTCTGTAGTCTTGCACAAAGCATAGCTGCTGCATAAAACAGTGTTATTTAAACACATTTGAAAGTCAATAGTTTGTGTTGAAGAGGCCAAGATTCCAAAGACACCCAAAACAAAATTCTTCACTGTGTTGATCAGCTCATGTGGTGCTCAAGTGGGACTGTCAAAGAGCCAATTGTTGGGCTCGCTTTGTACCTCCTCCTGGTTTGCCAGACATTTTTTTTCTCCACAAGACATGCCCGAACACAAGGGCTCACAGGATGGAGCAAACAGGGAGACACTCATAATAAAGAGGCACAAAGAGGGATCTGTCAAAGCGGCAGTATATTGCATTCCAACAACAAACAGGAGTCTGTGCAACTAAAGCAAACACTGTTTACCTATTTCTGTTTCAAAGCATATTAATGTAGGCAACAGAAAATAGAGCACACAAGCACGCACGCACACACACAATTGATCAGGAGGATTTTTGTCTTTACAAGAAACTGACTGTGTGTGAGAGAACAGAAGTCTGGTTCTGCTTGTTTTTTTTTTTCACTGTATCTGCTCAACTTGTTTCTTTAGAGCAGGACTCATTGTGTGTCAAGGCCTGAAAGCTTTAGTATGTCCACTGTGAGCAGATCTATTTTAAAAACCTAAGTGATGATAACACAGAGAGGGGTGTGATGTGGCGTTAAGACAACATTAATCTTGTAGTGCAAAAAGGTTTTTGCAGAAGCATGCAAAGGGCTTTAAATGGCAGGTCTGTACCAGACCTGGGCAACACCCTGAATAAGTCAGATCACACTTTGGGGGCCAGAATGCCACATATAGCAGACAATGACATTAGGTTAATGTTGCTACATGCAAAACCGTCTATCAAAGTTTAATTTGGACTTTATGAAAGTACTTATCTTTAAGCTAAATTGGTATTTCCTTGTAATTTCCACTGTCAGGACAGATGTCATGAGAGTATTCGCACTGGTTTACTTGTCCGACCGGTGTTGCAGTGGGTGTGGACTCGAAAGCACATAAGAGCCCAATGGGTTAGAATTCACTGCGCACTGTGTGGTTCGGTTTGGAGGGGAACGCGGGCTGGATTTATTCCTTCACAGGGCAAAGCAAGTTTTATGTCTGGGATACCTCCTGTTATACAACCTGCAAGACTTGTGAAGGACAAGCACTGCACATGGTGATTTATATTTACTGATGTAAGAATGGAGTCCAATGGCGCACTTGGAAAACATGGTGAGTTGTCAGTGTGACCGCACAGATTTATTTTGCTTGTACTGAACAGCGCATGCGTTTTTCTTCTTTTTCTTTCTTTTGTTTTTTTTGTTTTTTTCCTATCAGTGTCCTGGAGTGGAGTCGGCACTACTAAGTAGGCTACACCCATGTTTATGGTTGAAGTTTGAATGAAAGTGGGCTCTTTCTTCTCTAACTTACACAAAATCTCATATCGAATATCTAAAATTTAGATTAGATCTTAACAATTATCAACCAACGGGGGCTTTAAAAAAATAAAAAATAAATCAGTGCTTCGAAATAGGAGAACTTTGTGGTTTCCTGGTGTCAGAGAAATACTTCTCCAATTTCTCATGCTCCTGGGTTGCTTTATTATTATTATTATTATTATTATTTTCTTTTAACCCCAATTTGTCATCCAAATATCGAGGTCGGGTCCTGGTTTTGTGTCGTGACATGCTTCTGTTACCACGACAATATCACGTTTCATCAAGCAGAATGATTAACATTGAAGGTATTGCAGGTGTTAAATTTCATCTAATCTCTCACTTCACTTTCTAACCGCACCCAAAAGGTGTTGATCAGTGAGTAGCGCAGATTTTATAGATGAGATGCAGTCGTTATGAATCCTTGTAGATACTTTTTTAAAAAAAATATCCAATTAAAAATTTCATTTTTTTAAACCACAGGCCAAGCCGCTTTTCCCTCGGGGTGGCGCTATTTCTCATCTCATTACTCCAGTAGACATTAAGTAAAATGTTCATCTAACTAATAAATATGGAATTTTGGTTTTAATTGTGTTTGGAAACAGCTACAGTAGCCTACGAAGGCCTGAAAACAAGTGTGTGTCACGCAAATGCTGCTTTGTTACATAGAAATGTATTTAAAGCCATATTGTAGCCTTTTATGGCATCTTATTATCTGTTTAAGCAACTGGAAAATTATCCCTTAAGCGCATAAGACCGTTAATTATTGCAGAAATAAACTGACAAAACTGTTTATTAGTGACAGCGTCTATAACGGATGGTCCAATTAAGTTAGTCAGAGATGTTCCCGCCCATTAGGATTAAAAAAGGTTTACCACCAGTAAGATTACAGGAGAGGTGAGAGCAGTTCACAGACACACAACCCTATAGCGCTGAAAGTCTTCTCGAGAGTAAGCACAAACAGTTGCAGGGAATAGCGGCTATAACACAGAAATAGATGGTTTGGGACCCGCCCCATGAGGGGAGAACTACGTGTTACTTCTCTTCCACACCGAGCACCGACCCGACTGGGTAGCCTTCTGTAGCCTGCTGGGGTAAACAAAAAAGTTTATCCGACATGTCTTGTTTTCATAAACGCCCGAAAAGGACAAAATCCGAGGAACAGGCATATTTGGAGCACCTGAAAAAAGTTGCGCAGGAGAATGGAAAACGCCTAGGTGAGTCCTCCAAAGGTGCAAACGTGCTTGAGGCGCCTTCGTTTATTTTGCCAACACGGGCAGGAGCGCGCGCGTACGCGCGCAATGTTTGGACAACCTGGATTTTGGAAAATCTAAATCTTCAAATAAAAAATATCACTAATCGTTTGCAACCTTGGAGGATAAATATTTTATGCTGCGCTGTTGGAGTAAACATATGGTTTGGGTTTTGACACATTCAAGACGCTTTTTATGGAGGCTTCCTCATTCCCTGGAGCAGCGAATTCTTTGTGGCGCAGGGAAACGCTAAAGCAGTTGCAGTTGCAGTATAAGGGCCACTGTGATGGAGCTGAAAACGACTTGACATAACCTCTACTGCGTGACAAATAAGAGTGTAAACACAGGACGGTGCTTAAACCTCAAACAGACTTCATGAGCTGAGGGGAACCCTCTGTGGTGTTTTATTCTCGGGCTTCTGTCTCTCATTTTTCCCCCTCTAGACAGCATAGTTTCCTGAGTATTAGTCATCTGCAAAGAAAGGGCAGCACAGTATTTAAATCTATATTTTGTTCCATCTTATTGTAATTTATAACACAGTCGTAATCTGAAAACATTGCATTCACATTAAGCACTTAAAAGCCACATTCTTCACGTGTTTTATGAGGAAATTAAATTGTTTTAAATAGTCATACTCCCTCCTCAGGTCACATGACATTGTACTGAATGTGAATGATTTTCTAATGTGAGTGTGTGGATAAACAACATAAATACAACTCTGTTTCCACCCAGCAGTTATTCTACACAGTGATCTAACGTTTTTGGAAATAGTGTTGTTCATAAAGACAAAGACTCACTTTTTGATACTCAAACTGGTCTTATTATTGAAAGCAAGTGGTTTGTTCTGTATCCAAATACATGACGTGACGTGAACCCATACCATTACGCCTCCCTCTCACTTCACCACATTTCTTGGAATTTTCTTGCCCTAGCTTGCTTCACAGGGTGTACACAGTATACAGTAGATTGAAGAGCACTTCTACCCAGCTGAAACTGATTAATTTGCTTAAAAAATGCAGACATTTGAGAAGTTTTATGAATAAGGAACATATCTGTGCCTGCTTTCGTAACATGAAGTTGTTGGATAACTGAAAATGGGCTGCTCTTCTTCACGGTAAAGTCGATTACAAGGAAAGGGACTTGACAAACAAGTAGAAGGTGCACAGAGCAAAGCCCCCAACAGAAAGCCTGACCGGGCAGGGGTGGTGATGCATTGCCCAGTCCTCCTCCCTGACTGCAGAGAAGCCAGAGACTCATAAACAGCCTCTGTGGGCTTGTGGTGTGATCTGGGGAAAAAAATGTCTGTTATGTTGCAATCCTGCCCACAACCCTAAAACATTCCCATCTGAGTTGTATTTAATGTGTTATCCTCAAATGGCCTTTGTTTACTGGGAGACTATTACATATTCTCATTCAGTGTTATAGAGAATTTTAAGCTTCTGTGCATAAATCTGTGTGAAATGTGCACTTCTAAACTTGTATAAACACTAGCACTGATTGACAAATAAGCTTTGAGTCATTCATTTGGATGATACCACACACCCTTCCCAGAATGCAACACTCAGCAAATTATTGCACCTGAATGATAAGCTATTGTCTCTGCTTGTCTGTACTACTGTACAACAGTAGGACAGGTGGTGTTGGAAACAAAATGACTTTGACAAGACACAGGACTTCACACAGCCTACACATTTCATACTGTATCATAAACGTTTGCTAACTTCTCTTGATGGTACTCATGTATGACAGCCAAGCTAGGGCTATAAATCAATTTAAGGTGGAACTATAATGCTTTTCTTCATTTTTCCTGTCATATGCGTACTGTTACAGTGGTGGATGCTTATATTAAACATGGGTAAAGTTTCAAGTTTTGTTTTTCAAGGTACTTTTTTTGTCTACCTTTGGGTTTTGATGATGTCAAAGAGGGATGATGTCACTAATATAGGCACATATCAGCCACATCCACCTGCTGTTCTGTGAGGGACAGCCAAAGAGAAGAAAGCTGGCTTAAAGTTGGCTCTGCTTTAAAGGGAGAGGAATTAAAACATCTTATTTCAGATAGTGAGTGAGGGGCTGCAACAGAGCCAGAATAAAGCATAATGGGTCCTCTTTAAGCTTTAGAGTGTGTGCTTATCAATATGCAGAAAACCTGTAAACCAAGTTAGAAATGTTTTGGTAATTTGCTAAATTCTGTAAGTAGTTACTTTAAAGGATCATTTGTATTTGTAAGGATCATTTGTATTTACAAGAGTGTCATCAAATCTCATTAAAGGACCATGAAACTGTTTTTTTTGTTTTAGTTTTTAAGGTTCGAGAAAATTTTTTTTTTTATTAATGTCAAATACTAATGTACAGTTTCTTGCAATATCTAACAAAGCTGTTCATTGAACTTTATATGTATTAAAAAAAAAAAAAAAAAAACGAAAACTTTTCCTTTTGTCCTCACTCCTGCAGGTTTGGAGGGAGATTCAGATCTCCAGTTCTTGTTGGTGGGAGGGCCACTGGTCAAGGTTCGCTCAAACTCCTGGAAGAAGAACCGCTACTTCAAACTGGAAGAAGACTGCAAGACCTTTTGCTATGAGTCCAAGAAAGCATTCAAGCAAAATGAGACCTGTGAGTATAATCTTTGGGTTTACTGGGATATATGTGTTTGTGTATTTACATGTCCGTCCATCCAATCATCCGTTTTCTTCTGCTTATCCAATTCGGGGGGGCTGGAGCCTATCCCAGCTGTCACAGGGTGAGAAGCGGGGTACACCCTGGACAGGTCACCAGTCTGTCGCAGGGTTATGTACAAGTTCTGTTCCATCCATCCATCCATCCATCCATTCTCTTCCGCTTATCCAATTCAGGGTCGCGGGGGGGCTGGAGCCTATCCCAGCTGCCATAGGGTGAGAGGCAGGGTACACCCTGGACAGGTCACCAGTCTGTCGCAGGGTTATGTACAAGTTCTGTTCCATTCTAATTATTTTACTCTGATGAGAACATCTGCCTTTTTGACCTGCACACTGCTCTTCTATTATTCTGTCAACTAAGAGCTCTCCTTTCAGATCTTAACAATAGCGTCTTCCCTTACAGCACACACACAAGCACACCCACATGTCCCACTAGTGGTGAAAATGTGTGGAAACAACTCCACACTGAGGTACTGTGGTGTGGCCAAAGTCAGACTGGGAAATACTAGTGTGACTCCTCACTGTACGTTCTTCCGTTTTTGTTAGAGAGATTATTTTCCTTAGATTTTCGGTTCAGTGATCCACTGTCAGGCTGTGACAGTATGTACAGTACGTGTGCATCCACTGGGGCTCAGGTAGCTCAGGTTTCCCTCCTAACTACTACAGGCGTGGGAGATCACCTCTGCCCTGAGCTTAAGCCTTGAACAAACATTGAGAATAATGAGTTTAATATTCTCTTTACAGACAGGATGTTTCTTAACATTACCACACTTTCTTAGAGATGGACTTTCACAGGCATTTCCGTGTTTACAGAAATAAGCTGCTTTTTTTTTACTGCTTTCCTGTGGGCTTTAGCAAGTCACATTTACCAATCAGCTCTAAAGGGCTTTGATTAAAATAGGAGAGTGTGGGAGGACAGCATGTATTGTTTTTAACCATATTTTGTATGAGAGGATCTGCTGCTGTGCTTTATTGAAGTCAAATTTGTCAGCTTGAAAAGCTGGCTTAGCCTACTTATGTCGTATTATCATTCTGTTTTTAATAGCTGTAATTCTAGTACTGCTACTCCAGTCTGTATTTTATTTCTAACACCATCCACCCTCCATCTTAGAAGAAAGGATCCACGCTTTTCTTAACCAAAATTGAGCATCAAAGTATAGCAGTGCGATTTGTTGTTGATATTGTAAAGCTGTTTAAGAGTTAGCGTTTTTCTGAGCTTTGGAAGAAAATTCACTTCATGTGGTCAGGAGGGTTTTTTCTCAGTGTAACTGACAGTATATCTTAGTTTGGGCAATATAAATTGATCCATCCATCCATCCATTGAACCATCAGTTGATCCATCAATCCGTCCATTATCTTCTGCTTATTCTTCCTTTTGGGGGAGCCTTCCCAGGCCAGATGATCTATGTAATCTCTCTAGCAGGTTCTGGGTTCTACCCAGGATTTCCTTTCAGTTGGGCATACCTGGAAAACCTCCAAAGAAAGGAGTTTAAAATATTATATCAAGAAATATCAATTAGAAAACATGTGAACCTGCATAAACAGTGCATCTGGCTAATCATCCAATGCAAACTTTTAATTATTCCCAAAGTCTAAGTTGACATTTAAAGATGTTTTTGTTTGTTTGTTCAGTCACAGAAATGACTATCTAACCCTCTAACTCTTTCTTCTCTTTGAAGAAAAGAGTTTTAGAAACAGCAGAGTGAACTTTGTCAGGCCTTCACAATACTCTCTTTGTGTAAAATTTCATGTGGTATTCAAACAATGCCTGTGTGACATGGATGACATGACTTGGACATTGTGGACAGTCTCTCCAGATGGGATTCCCTGAAATTGGTCCAAATTCACAACCTCTACATCGGTCTGTTTTGTTGGAGATAATGTGCATGCACAGATTAAACAAACACTCCCTCTTCTGCTCAGTGCTTCTAAGGTATTTCAGTCATCCAGCAATCATTTGAGGCAGGGCTTGGAAAACTTGGGAGTGTTTCACTCCATTGCCCCCTCAGGGTGGTGTTTTTCTTTGTAGCTAGTCTGACCATCAGATTTCTTCTGCCCCAAAGAGGAACGATTCATTAGGTTCACTGACTTTGGGATGTAAAGGGTAGAGTGTAGTGATTGTGGCCCAGCTGTAACATATGCCCTCATGGCTAAGCCTGTAGTCTGCTGTTTTGTTACAAGGGCGCATGCTGCTGTTTAGTGCGATTACATCATGCGAAGTAGTGCGTGCTCTTCCGTACATTAAGCTGCTCAACAATAGAGCTGGCCTCCGATGTATTGACAGCATCAGTGTGCAGAGACCTTTTGTATATGTTGTCTTTGTGTGGATGATAAAACTAAACATTTTTAGTCCCAGAAACTTGGATTCTGTGAGTCCATGAGTTAGAGAAGGGGATCAGGAGAGGTCAGATTGCATCAAATTGTTTTAAAGTGCAGTTATCAAATATCCGGAGTGTGTTTGGGTTGCAAAAGGATCCAGGTTTACAACAGATAACAACAAAATGTTGGAGAAACCATCTGTTAGGCCTCAAAGGGCTCCTAAACCTCAAGAATGTTTGGGCAAAATGGCTCAATCCAGTTTATGATAAACAAGATTCTGTCATGTGTTTGACAGCAGGACATTCAGAAACAAGAAACATGTTTTTTATATAAAATCTCATCTGGATCAAGGAAATGGGAGAAAAAGACTTGCTGATGTAATGAAGTAAATAGTCTTTATACATTTAAAGCTGCATGAATCAATATTTTTATCCGAACAAGTGTTTAAAGGATTATGTATAATAAAATCATCACCCAACCCAGCTTGATTGACCATTTTAGCATCTTTTACCTCACTGTTCTGTTTTTATGGCCTACAGCGTTGTCTCTAGATCTCTAT
Organism: Heterochromis multidens; assembly: GCA_015108495.1. Lineage (NCBI taxonomy): Eukaryota > Metazoa > Chordata > Actinopteri > Cichliformes > Cichlidae > Heterochromis > Heterochromis multidens. The sequence continues at coordinate 37,989 of VUQS01076303.1, forward strand.
TTTCAGCAGGAATCATCTGTTTCCACTGACAAAGCTCTGATAAGCCGACTGTACACAAACTGCCCAGTACCAAGCAAAGGTGGTGACTTGCTGGTGAACATGGTGCACTGGTTAGCTGCTAAGCTGCTAACTTTCTCAAGAGTTTGTGAAGGCTATTCATCTAGTGGTCAAAAATATGACTAAAATGTAATGCTTATTTTGATGTCCTGTAAATAGGCAATGTTTGCTATACTACTTAGGTCCATGTTGTGCTTGTTTTACTGCCATAAAATATCCAAAAGTCAGCCCTTGATACATAAATCCTGTTGGGATCACACAGAAAACTCTGCCATTGTGTGCTTAAAGAGAAGAAGATGTATGTTTTTTGCTGTAGATTTGTGAGTGAAGACCACAGATGTGAGTTACGACACAGACACAAAAGCCTTCCTGTTGATAAGTTGGAAAAACAGCTTCTGTTGTAACCACTGGGACAAAAAGTCTGCCGCCACAAGATATGGACTTATCTCTGGAAAGACTGTGTGTCAAGGGATAATTATGGCTGAATGCTACCATCCTGATAGTTAACTGATATTAATACCAGAGATAATGGAACAAGCATTTAGACAACACGGCAATTACCAATAAATACATTACAATAATCACAATTTGCTTTTTATAATATTGATAGGTGCAGATATCAGTACCTGCCACCCCTCATTTCTTTATATTTTGCTTCCAAGACTTCCCAGACTTTCTTGTCATTTTTTTTTCAAAGTGATCTTGAGCAATAGTTCTCCAGGCTTTCTGAACATCTTTCAAAGTTTTTGGAAAAGTTTTTACACTCTTTTTCAGTCCACTCCTTGTACCAAATCATTTCAGAGGAATGTTCCCAAAGAGCTATTAGACGGAAACCTGGCATATCTTGGCATGATGTGCAGTGTGTGCTCAAAGAATTTAAGAAAACAGTGGAGACTCTGTCATGGTTTGGGGCTGCATTTCAGCTAGTGGTGTTGGAGATCTTGTCAAAATTGATGGAATTATGAACTCAGAAAAGTACCATCAGATTTTGATCCACCATCCACCAATAGGGAAAGAAAATATCCAGCAAAGATGTGACGCAGGACCTATGAGATGCATCTGGCCCTTTAGTTCATCCAGCTACTGTCTAGAAAGCATCTGATTGGAAACAGCTTCATTTTTAAGCATGACAATGATCCCAAACACACTGCCAATGCAGTAAAAACATACCTGGATAGAAAACACACAGTGAAACTCTATCAGTCATGGATTGGCCTCCCCAGAGCCCGGACTTCAACATTATTGAAGCTGTGTGGGATCATCTTGACAGAGAATGGAACAAAAGGCAGCCAACATCCAAAGAAGAGCTTTGAATGTCCTTCAAGAAGCCTGGAGAATTATTCCTGAAGACTACTTAAAGAAATGACAAGAAAGCTGCCTAAGAGAGTTCAGGCTGTGTTGAAGAATAAAGGTGGTCATACCAAATATGGACTTTCAGCCTTGTTAGAAACTCTGTTTTTACCTTATATACTGCATTTCCATGTATGTTTCAACAAATTGCTGTACCTATTTCCCATTTTCTGAGCAAAATATAAAGAATTGATTGGTGACTCAAAGTTTTTGCACGGTGCTGCATACTCATCCTTAAAAATATTTCCATACTGTAACTTTGAGTCAAAAACATAGTGTGCAAATTTTCTCAGTTGATCTTTCCGTTATCGCCATATCCTGCAGTTTTTTATAGCAAGTCAACATTTAAAGGGTTTGAATGCTGGTTTCTTTGCTAGCTCAACAGTTATCACCATACCAACCCTCAATGATGTCTCAGGGGCCACACTTTCTAACAAACACCCCTTCTCTCCAAACAGTCTCCATTGATGACATTGAATCAATTCGCAAGGGCCGTCAGTCTGAGGGGCTTCAAAAATTCACTGACGCCAGCATGGAAGACCGGTGCTTCTCCATCATCTTCAACGGGCGCAAGAAGAATCTCGACCTGATGGCAGAATCAGCGGACGATGTAGAGAAGTGGGTCAACAGTCTGGAGAAAATCATCAACAACATGCACAACCTCAGTCAGCAGCAGAAGAGCGAACAGTATCCTTAGCAAAGGCCTAAAAGAGAAATGTGTTTGCACTGTGTGTGTGTGTGTGTGTGTGTGTGTTTTGTTGTGATACACGAATCCCTTACATCTGAATTCCAGTTGGATATTCAGCTGCATACGTAAGGCTGACAAGAACGGCGACAACATGATGACACTAAAGGAGGTGAAACACTTCTTGCGGCAGATCAATGTTGAGGTTGGTGACACTTACGCAGAGGAGCTTTTTAAGGTGAGCCCTTGTCAGAAAATTCAAAAATATATATATCAAACTCACAGTTAATCAGCCATAAAATGGTGCTTTTAATTAATTTACTGCCTCATCGTGTTGCAAAGAAATGTGACACATCCAATTCAGGCACCTTGGAAGGCTCAGAGATCAAGGACTTCTACGATCTGCTGACACACCGTGAGGAGATTGATGTCATCTATGGGAAATACGCTCAGACAGAGGGTCAGATGAGCACCACAGACCTGCTGAACTTCCTGCTGAACGAGCAGCGGGAGGAGGTGACTGCAGAGGATGCCAACAGGCTGATTGAGAAATATGAAGTGGATCAAACAGGTAAAGTTACTCTGGACACCAGGGGATAATAAACTTATAGTGGCCATATTATCAGAGCTTTAACTTAACTGCGTTATACATGATTTTCCACTTAACACATTCATCCATGTGTGTCACAGCAAAGCAGAACAAGCAGATGACCAAACATGGCTTCCTGATGTACCTGCAGCAAGAGGACAGATGCATTTTCAACCCAGCCCACAAACCTGTGTATCAGGACATGAACCAGCCCCTCAACCATTACTATATCTCCTCCTCACACAACACATACCTGATGGAAGACCAGCTCAAAGGGCCCAGCAGCACAGAAGCCTACATAAAGTATTTTTTTATTAAATACAGTATTAACCGAACAGAAGCAGGGCCTAAAAGTATTACTATTGCACATTCCTATTTGAGTTGAATTGTAACAACTGGAGATTTAGGCAAATTAGAGCTAATTTTGCAGCCTTGCTTTTTTATACTAGTAACAATTTACAAATAATTTCCACAAAAATTGAAATACCTAATATTTATACTCATTAAAATAACCATCTGCTTCTGAACAAAGTTGCATCAGGCCTGTTTTAGACCACCCCAGTAGTTCCTGGGTCTTTATAAAGTACTATTTTGGGATCCAGGAGTTTTTTGGGGGAAAGAAACTATAGCCTAGGAATCTCTCCATTTGAAACACAGGCAAAGTTCATGAATTTCAGGGATGTAAAATCACTAGTTCGTCATGAATGTTTTCTTTGTTTGCAGAGCGCTGATGAAGAGTTGCCGCTGCGTGGAGCTGGACTGTTGGGATGGGGCTAACGGAGAGCCTGTTATTTATCATGGCCACACACTCACATCCAAAGTGCTCTTCAAAGAGGTTATCAAAGTCATCAAAGACTACGCCTTCAAAGTACGTGAGATATTCTATGACTTGGGATGTTTTATGCTGCTTGTGTTGGAAATTGCATTGAATTCCCAGCCCTTTGCTCTCCCTCACACAATAAGAACAGGAAAGGGTCTGAAGTTCACCTTCACATTGTTTCCTTTGTTTTTCAGACTTCAAACTACCCAGTGATTCTGTCTCTGGAGAACCATTGCTCAGTGGACCAACAGAAGCTCATGGCCCATCATTTGATCTCCATCCTGGGTGATGCTTTGGTCAAAAAGCCTCTGGGTGACACCATGCCAACTAACTTTCCGTCACCTGAGGTGTGCAGCCAATTATCTAAATTCACTGACACACGACACATGATGTGTGGAACCTTGCCTTCATAGAAATGCACCAAGGGAAGACCACACCTTAACATTTCACCTCTTAAATTATTTTGCCACTCTGCCAGATTTTTCACTTTGCTGTTTACCTTAACATGACCCAAGTTTTGTTTGGAAAGCGAAGCTAATGCAATACTCCATCCTCATTATGTGAGCAACAAATGACACCAGTTCCACATAATCAAGACAGCATCAATCTTTAGCCTCAGATCCTCCTTCGTTTCTCGGTACTTCAAAGCTCGTCTCACTTAGCACCTACTGATTAGCTAATCATTTGCCGTAACAGCTGAGTGAGTGTGTTTGAGGCAACATGTCAGGTATCCAGAAATGTGTGGCAGACGGAGTAGGACCCAAGTGCAGGACTTACAGACAGAATTTGAACTAAAAACCACAGCTTTATTGATGCTGGGAAAAAGGCGAGGAAACAAAACGAAAACAAACATGGAGCATGGAGAGAACAGGACTAAGCTAAACTTACTTACAGACTGACTGACTGACTGACTGACTGACTGACTGACTGAGACTAGGACACACACCATGAGGGAGATAGCGACAAGGAGCAAAGGCAAACAGAGACAATAAATACACAGAGGGAATGAGGGCAGAGTGGACACACCTGGGAAGCACACCTGAACAGAATAAAACTAACGAGACAAGTGAACTAAACACAGGGAGAGAGAGACCAAGACGGAGCGAGAGGGCGAGAGAGCAAGAGAGCAAGAGAGAGACTGAACGAGAGACACTGAACGAGAGACACTGAACACGAGACACTGAACACCAGACATGGGGACGAGACAGGGAACCAGAAAACCAAAGAGCAAAACTAATAACAGGAACTAAGACTAAAGAAACTAAGAACCTGAATCTTTTCATAACACAAAAGCCAGGAAACAAAACCAAGGACACTCCAAGAACACAGGAATGTGAACCCAAAGGCACTCCCGAACATAAGCATGAATCTCTCATAATACAAAAGGAAAAACCAACATGTTTAAATAAACTCAAAACCATGACACAACACCTTGTTTGATGACAAAGATTGCGTGCGAGTGGAATTTAGTCTCCATGTGAACTCTGTTTAGTGTTTGACAACCTGGTACGAAAGGAATGCACACAGCTATTTTTTTAGTTAGATCAATTTTTTTGCCATAAAGGAGTGTTTTCATCCCCTAAATCTTTTTTTCTGCTTTTCCTATAAATTTTAAAGTAGTTATTCAGTACCTTTTGTTCCAGATAAATTCTGGAAAATTTAGGTGGTCCGAAGTTTTACTATCACAGTTTGCATACTGTTCCAGGGACATTTCAGGTAACATCTAGATCAGGGCTGCAAACATCTTGTATTTGTTTTCTATTTTTAACCCTCTTTTGACGCATGTATGACGTTTGGAAAATTCAGCAAAATGATTGGAAAATTACCTTCACTACTGGGAGAGACACAAAAAGAGGGGAAATAAAAATATTTTATTTTATTTTGCAGCTCTCATTAAGTGGATGCCTGTGGCGTTGTCAGCCTCAAAGGAAATTTAAGCTATGCCTTAGAGAATCTCCCATTCTGTCATTGGCTGTTTGGAGGGTGTGACTAGCAGGCACATAGTTTCTGTTGTTACCAAATAAAATATGTGCCTTCCTGCATTAAGCAATGCAGTTTTGCTTTCGAAATTACTGCACAGTGTGTATCTTAAGTTTTAGAAATTACACAGCAAAACATATTTTGTGTCTCTTTGTAGGCACTGAAGGGAAGGTTCCTCATCAAGGGCAAACGGCTGAACAAACTGGATGCAATCTACACCAATAACAACACGATAGAGGTAGAAACCGTGTCTGAGGAGGACGAAGCTGCAGACTGTAAGGAAAATGGCCAAAAAGCGAAACCAAAGGTTTGCCAAAAGCTTTTTATATCTTTTTAAGAAATGTACATAACTGTTTTTAGTTTCAAATTTCATGTTTGTCTGTGTCTTTCCTTGTTTCAGAAATCAAAAATCAAACTCGCCAGAGAGCTCTCAGAAGTCGTCATCTACTGTAAGAGTGTCCATTTTAACAGCTTTGAACATGCCAGAGACAACCAGGCCTTCTATGAAATGGCGTCCTTCAAGGAGAGTAAAGCATTCCACCTAGCTGATACCTCAGGTAAACATACACTGCATTACCTGCCCTTACTATCATGTTAGATGTGGACAACAACTCACTCTTCAAAAAAAAATCTGTTTTAATATGTTCTTGTAGCTACTGCCTTCATTCATCACAATATGGACAAACTCAGTAGGATCTACCCTGCCGGCTCCAGAACCGACTCCTCCAACTACAATCCAGTGCCCATGTGGAATGTTGGCTGCCAGATAGGTATGCTCCAATACACAGCATACAAAATAGCAGAAGCCTAATAAATCCAAAGACATAGTTTGACACTTTTTTTCTCTTTGATTTGGTTTTTAGTGGCGTTGAACTTCCAGACTCGCTCCAAGGAGATGCAGTTAAACCAGGGACGGTTTCTGCCAAATGGCTGCTCTGGCTACATCCTGAAACCTGAATTTCAGAGAAGCCTGTCCTCTCAGTTTAACCCCAACACACTTACCGAAGGGCCATGGCTGACGAGGAAGACCTTTCATATCATGGTGGGAGTTTGACCCCGAAAAATGCATTTGTTAGAAGTTAAAGGTGTCCTGTGGAATTTCCCTTTAAAAAGTAAACAAAGTTCTGTTTACAGTACATGTAGTGTCAACTTGTCAATGAGCTTTGTTCATTTCTCCTATCTCTGCCCTAGCAAGAAGTTTGAATGTTCACAGAATACTTGGATGTAAACGCCTTTGTTTATAGCTTTGTTTGCTTGCAGCTATTTGAAGGAATTGTAACACGACCATTGGTAAAATTAACCATACCACCGTGTACAACAATTCATGTATTCAATTTTTTGGAGTAAAAGTACACATAGCGTATATTAGCATGAAGTTGCTATTAAAATAGTTACTGACAAAACTTCTCTTAAATCGTAAAAGAGGGGCTTATTTTAATGTTTTATACTGCTTCAGTGTGTGTTAATTACATTTTGTATTATTAATCATAATCTGCACTATAGCTAGTAGCATTTAAAATACAGGAAGTGAATTTTTATTTTTTTTTCACCACTGATTATGTCACCTGGATGCTTGTGTACATGCAAAGAGATAAAGGGCCCATCATTGTGTTAATGGTGAAAGCATCCAGGGGTGACTTTGCTTTCTTTTGTGCCGTGGAAGCCGAATGTCATGCTGTAGATGCTGTAGATACCTGATGAGATCTGAATTTAATCTGTATTTGGATTGTTACATGACCAGGCGTGCGCATTTTTGTCTCATAATGCAACAGGTGATCTCGGCTCAGCAGTTACCTAAAATCAACAAGGAAAAACCCAGATCCATTGTGGACCCTCTGGTGAGGGTGGAGATCCACGGTGTCCGGGCAGACAGTGCCAGCAAGGAGACACACCACATTGAAAACAATGGTGAGCATTATATGTGAAAGTATACTGTATGTGCACTTGCTTGTCAAACACTTTGACAGAGAATTAAAAAATACATGGTAATCCATCCCTGCAGGATTCAACCCCATGTGGAATCATAGCTTCAAGTTTGACATCAACGTGCCAGAGCTGGCCTTGGTGCGATTTGTGGTGGAGGACTACGACACAGCATCCCAGAACGATTTCATCGGGCAGTACTGTCTGCCAGTCACCAGCATACAGAACGGTAAGAAGGTCCAAAGGTTTGATGAACTGAACTCGAGAAATCAGTGCAACAATTCTTCAGTGTTAGCAACAATCTCCTGTTCTAAGAGGCTGATGATTGAAATGGTTGCTGCAGTAATTAAAATATGAAAGTGTTAAACTGTTTAATATATACTAAAGTGTGAATTGAGGCTGTAAAAGAAGACAGACAGCATTTTCAGTTTTTAATGCTCGCTCACGGCTTTGGCTTTCTTTGTTGTGCATCATTATCCCCTTATCGTCTTCTTTTATTCCACCTTAAACATGCTTCTTATTCCTTATTTAATTTTTCTGTGTGAACTGCAACAGCTCAGCAGTTGCTAACAACTTACAACATACAAATCATGTGTTAACTTGTCCTTTTCCTCATTTGTGCCCCATTTTATGAAGTAGCTCTCGCATTTGCTGACAAAGCTCAAGCTTGCTTCCTGTTTTCCAGGATATCGCCATGTCCCGCTGCTCACCAAGAGAGGTGACGTCATCCCCTCGGCTGGTCTGTTTGTGCATCTCATGCTCCTAGATGCCCCGTAGGCCTATATGTGAAAAAAAAAAAAAAAACCTTCATGACAGCAACACTGTCTTTTGCAAACTCTAATGTATTTTTTCCAGTTTTTAAAGCTAAATAACTTTAGTCAAGTTTTGTCTTTTTTTGTTTTTTGGGGTGTTTTTCACATGCCACAGCTGCTGACTCACAGGTGTCTGACACTTTTAGGTCATTGTATGATTTTATCTTTTTAAAAAGCCAGTTTGGTGGAGAGCTTTTAAAGTGACAAAGAAAGAATGAATGAGAGGAAAGTTAGCCAACTATATTCACCAATCTCTGGAGAAGTTTAATAATTAATGTGAGTTTTGTGTGTTAATTCCAGCTTAAGATATACTGACTGTGTAATTTTAAAATAGCACTATAATTTCTCTAGATTCCCAGAGGCCTTATGGGACACTCTTACGAGACTGGACCACATCTTGATTTAAACTTTGTCCATCTTGATGCCATAAGAATGTTGATCACAATGTTGATAGCAACAGTCTGCTATCAAAAGGTTTTGTTCATTGAGAGAGCCAGCCGTGTGTATGTCTGTATGCTTCTGTCCTTTCATTTTGAATGCATTGTCCTTTAATGAATGCTGCCTGTGTTGTACATAAGACTTTCATCCTGCAAGTGTAAGAATAATATGAGAAGTTTATAAGGCTAATTTACTTTGTATGTGAATCTGATCTAAATGCAATGAAGAGAATTTGTCTTGTCAACTTGGTGTCTGAAATAAGTTCTAATATTTTGTATCATGGTTTATTTGTGTCTTCCATTGTTCTACAACATTTTTACAGTTAAACATTTGCACTAGCTCTTGAATTAAACCACTCCCAGAGTCTCGGGTCGATGGTTTTCTGTGTTTATTAATTGCATTTGTGATTCAGACGTGGCATATGATAAAATACTAAGAAAACTTTATTACAGTATGATCAGCATAAAATGAAAAAATACAGATAAATATAAAGCGGAATAATTAAAAAAATAATCTTAGAAATGTCAGTCAGGTCCTTTAAATTATTTTTTAAGTTACATTCATGTTCATAATCATAAATACCATTTATTAAATCTGAATAACTTGGGATGTTGGTTGATTTTTTTTTCCCCCTCTGAAAGTAAAACAAAATATTGAGATAAAGGACAAAAGCTAAAATGCTGCCTTATTGTTTGGTTTACAAGTAGGTTTCTCAGTAGACAGGCTGGAGACAGGTGGTTCTTTCTCAGAAAAGTCCTGCTTTCTTCTTCAGGTCATTCTGACGCCACTTTGGCAAGCGCTGGAAGTCTGTGCGACTTGAACCGAGCAGGTTCTCAAAGTCCTGATCAGATAGATAATCCTGCCAATCAGAGCACAGAGGATGGGAAACAGTTAGGCTGACCTCTACTGTACACAGAGCACTGTTACATCACCATACTTTATGAACGCAATAGGCCTGTAGGCACAGACAATGGAAAGAGCTCCCACCCTTTTTTGGAAAGCCCCACTTTGTGTCTTTGTGGTTCATATTTCCCTAGAAGCACTTTATGTGGCTCTGCAGTCCCTTTTAATCTCTCTGTAGTCATTTTGCATCTATTTGTGGCTGTTGAGTGACCTTTTCAGTTGTCTGTTTTCCTAAACCCAGATGATTAAAATAGCTTTATTTATGTTACTGCATATTAATGCAGCTTCAATGCAAGAAAAGAATCTCCTCTGATGAAAATAATGCTTTTAACCTTGCTAACAAGTCCATATTGTGTGTTTTTTTTAAATGCCGGAAGACATATCATGCAAAAGGTGGCTGAGGATTTTTGACTTAAAACCTAAGAAAGCAGAATTGATTTTGTTGCAAGTAAACATACTAAATGGAGCACAAGTGAAAAATCAAATCGAAGCCCTTTTTATGGCACGAAGGGATTATTTGCACAAAAAAACTTCTAAATATTTAATTGTCATAAACAGACATGACTTTTAAGGGGGTTAATCAATACCCTGAGAAGGACATTAAATAGTTATCAAATGCTGATTTGTACCATTTACACTCGATCTGTACACACACACACACACACACACACCTCTTTGCGGGTGGGATCCACTCCTTTTGGTAGCTCGCTAGGAGACTTGTTGACTAGGAGCTCAGGGTCAAGATACTTCCCAGCTTCAGAACAGGAAAAGGAACTAGAGGAGGAGGAGGACATAGGGGATTGTGGTCTTGTGGGACTAGAGGGTCTGGGGAACAAATCAGTTTCATCTTGAAAGAGGGCCTTGTTGGGTGGCGGAGAAGTTACGGGGCCCCCTGGTGCCCTGTAACCACCCCCACCTCCCCCGACGGGAGTCTTGTTCAGCTTAGTGTTCTGCAGGTCCTGCAGGCATGAGAGAGGAGTTTTGCTGATGCAATTTTACAAGAAAAACTGTAAACATCTGAGATGTAGAGATTCACAGGTTAGTGACATTATTATCTGTGACATTAAAGATGTTAGTAGGTGTTACATCAATTATATTAGTATCAGTAATATTAGTATTTTAGCATAAGGATCAATGTCAGTCACTTACTAGAGTCATCTGTGAAATAGATGCTTCATTAGTCAGCTTTTTTTTCATCTCCTCATAGGAGTTGCCTCCCTGTTGAGAAGATCAAGTGAACCAAGATTGGTAATTAGTAAAAGTTAGTTATCATGCAGGGCCTTCTTCATCTTCAAGCAATCCATTGAATCACATGTGTCAGTATGTTGTTCCCAGTTTCTGAGATGATTAATTCAAACAATTTTATTCTGAGGATTCATGTGATATCTGTGGCTCTTTTAGATAATCAGTAGATAGTTGATGCAATGGGAATTTGTAATGCCTTGATCATGCTGCATTACTCTATTATTAATACTTCTCTCCAAGGGAACCCAGGGAGATCAAAGAGAAACTACTCACGCTCCACTTGTGTGGATCCCATGCATTGAACCAGCCGGTGAAGGTGGGCGGCTCATATCCCTGTTTGACAAAAACGATTGGTGTGTCAGGGTCACGTCCAGCTGGGTGAGTTCTCAGGTAATCTCGCGCGCTGTTCCACGCCTCTTTGGTCTCGTACTCATAGGAGGAGTTACCAATCCACAAGAAGAGCTGAGAAGATTCAGAGACAGAAAACAGCCTGCTGTGTAACATGCCGAAAACGACTCTTCAGTCTTGATTTGGTCTATCCATGTGAAGCACTTTGAAAGGTATTGTATAAATAACCTTGAGTTGAGTTGCTACCACCAGTATAGAGTTAGATACCATAGCAGGAGGAAAGAGCAAGCTTGTGCAATACAGTATATTGTTTGTTTCATATCTATTAAGTTGCGGTTTTACACTGGGTAGAATATAGCCAGACTGCAGAGGTTCTTAGCTTCCATCTTCAGTCTTTATGCTGAGTTAACTGTCTTTTCATGAACAGAAAGATGTGCAATGAGCTTCACATTCTTCCTGACAAGATGCCCATAAAGAGGAAGTAAGTCTTCACGTCAACCCAAAATAATACCAGACTCTGACTGATTTCAGCTCCTTTGATCGCTCACCTCCTCCCAGGTGTCCAGCAGCATAACATCCTCTTCATCCAGGTCACATTGGGCAAAGTCATCCACCTCAGTCATCCTAAAGCGCCCCGTCTGATTGGAGCATTCGAACAGCCGGGGACTGTGAAGCGGCTCCTCCCTCTCGAATCTGAAATGACACAGACCTTCCTGTCATAGCAGCATAATCTTCTCTCTCTCTCTCTCTCTCTCTCTCTCGCGCTCTCTCTGTGTGATGACATTGAGAATATTCCACTGACCTTGATATAAAAATAATCCATGCAGATTTAATGTAAGCTTATAAATGAGCCTTTTGGATGAATCCTGGAGTCCTTGTTAATGTGCTATTATATTGGGTATTTTTTGCTTTCTGGGCCTGGACTGGGCCTGGACTCATCAGTGCTCATCATTGTAAATACTTGACTACTGGAGTGTGTTGTTCAACAAAAAGCTAAAAATATCCTATTTTTGTCACAATATGCAAGGTGATGTTGTTACCATCTAAATAGTTTACCTCCTGTCACTGGCATAGGGGCCCTTTCCACCCAAAGCTACCCAGAATTCAGCTGGTTCCTGGCCCTCCATCACCACCTGCTTCTCATGCCCAGACAGCACATCAGAGATTGCTCTTCCCATCACCCTCTCATCCCCGTTGCATCCCTGGGTAGAGGCAGAAATCAGGGGAAAAAATGATTTTATGCCAAAATACAAAATAAATTAATATTTTTGTTCTTTAAAAGCCTGTTACACAGCTCCATGATGCATACCTTTCCATACCACAGGTAGCATGTATTATCAGTCTTCAGCAGGAAGACATCATTGGTGTTGAGAAAAGTGGCCCTGGCCACCACCTCTGTGGCCTTTGTATTCAGCTCATTAGTCCCTCTCACCTGGAAGAGCCTGGCACTTGTAGCAGGGTTAACCACACCAGGTCGACCTGTGCCTCCCTTTAGACACACACACACATCCAGTTTCCAGTTTCTTTCAACTTTCATTTAATGCTTTGATCAGTCTATTTTCACTTCATGGATACTTTTAATTGTTTCCATGGAGAATTCATTTCTAATTTTGATTTTGCGGGATTACCTCCATGTGTCATAATTACACGCACAATCCATACAGATTTTTAAACTTTTTAAAAAATTTTTTGCTTGTGAGCATTTATAATCCAGCAAAGAATATTCTTCTGCATGAAAATAATAAAATCATACCTCAAAAATGATAAGTTTGCCTTTGAAAATAGCCAGGAAATGGCGGGGCTCCTTTCCCATGACCACTCTGACCTGGACCGGGGCTCCATTGTACTTGTTATCAATATTGACAGCCTGGAAAGCGCAAGCTGCAATCTCATCGCTTGTAGCATGGCGTCCCTGATGTCAGGCAGACAAAAAAAAACTGTTAACACGGAGAAGGTGCTTGTCAGTTTTCCAGAAGCAGAAAAAGAAGGAGGAGGAAGCATGGATTGGTCTGACACTGACCTGCCACATGTAGAGTATGTACTGCTGCTGGCTTGCTCTTTTATATGAATACAGCACCAAGTAGCAGTCTCCTCCATAAAACTGTCCATATTTTTTTGGGTCTACTTCAGCTGGTTCCAAATTCTCAATGCGCCACACCTGACACAGGCAAACAACATCTCAAACAACATGCAACAGCATGACTGAAGTAAGAAATGCATCTGGACTGTGTTTGTCTGTATATATAGATTCCTGCATATTTTTTTCCCACCTTAACTTCTCCTGATGCATCATCCACCATGCGGTACTGTGCTGCCAGTTCAGGGCGTGCGTGGAGCTCCATCACGTCAAACTTTCCTTTGTCAACCTTAGCTGTTCGGGCACCCAAAGTGTTCAGTGTTAATTATGAATAGCAAAATATCAATAAATAACATTAGATATCATACCAAGACAAAATATGTTAACTACGCTGGAATTTATTTTGAAAAGTGATTGAGCAGTAGCTTTGGAGAGGCTACCTGTCTTTCCAACGCTGTGGGTGGTACCCAGGCCCTTAGTTTGCTCTCTGTCTGTCCAGGATTTGAACAAGTGTTTGAACATTGCTGACTCTCCTCCCTCAGTCATCACTTCCACAGTGGTGCTGGATGGATATTTCTTTGCTTTAATGTAGCTCTGGTGGAAAAGATTAATGGACAAAGCTTCTAGTGGAAAACAGAGAGTAAGAGATCCTTGCAGTCATCATTCTGTATACTCACCAATGCCCTATTCAGAGCTCCTTGTCGCTCTTCTTTGGAGGCCTTCTTTCCTTTCCAGACCATCATGCTAGACCCTTTGTTGTCCAGAATGTAACAGTCCTGAAACCCACAAGTAAAAAAAAAAAGCACATTGAAACTGAACCACTTTTCTTTTTTAATATTAGCATCTAAGAAACATTCTCAAAGAGTAAACACCAATTACCGAGGATTTCAGCAGATCTTGTGTTAGAGGCTGTGTGGCCACTTCTTGAATCACTAGATTCCCACTATTGTCATAAACACTGAGAAGAAAAATCAGAAAAAAACAGGTGGGATATTGGTAAATAGCAAAATAAAAACGGTGTTGTGGGAGCTATGCAGTGGAACAGTATAATGTACTTACTGGTAGAGTCTGACACTGTTTGTCTGCACATTATCAGTTACATCATCAGGAGTAGCCTCCTTCAGCTGATTCGGTTTTGGGCCGAGCACAGTCGTCATGACTTTCATGAGCTCCGGCGAGCTCCGCTCATCTCCACCCTCCACAACACCAATCTGAGCACGACCTCCTCTCTCCCTATCCCGGATGTCCTGAGCCAACAAGACCGCCTAGAAAGATGGGGGAAGAAGAAGATATGCAAAGCAACATAAGTAAAATCTGTGCCAAATAATTTTGCTGAGTGATTTCAGAAAAACAGAATATAGTCTTTTTTGAGCGTGAAAAGATTTACACTATTACAATGGTAAATGGACTGGTTCTTATATAGTGCTTTTCTACTCTACATCAGCACTCAAAGCACTTTATACAACATGTCTCCTTCACACAAGCACTTTTTTCTGTGCCTAATGTTGTATCTAACATTCACACTCCGATGAACATATCGGGAGCAACCCAGGGTTCAGTATCTTGCCCAAGAAAACCTTGGCATGCAGCCAGGGATTGAACCACCAACCTGCTCTACCTGCTGAGCCACAGCCACCCCTAAATGATAAATGGACTGGTTCTTATATAGCGCTTTTCAAAATTCAGAAATGATACGCATATAAAAAGAGGGGAAATAAAAATAGCTGTTGGTTTTCCTTTTTCTGTTGTTCTTTCCCTCCTAACTTTTCCCCTTTTTTCCGCATGCATGTTTCCAATTTCACAGATAACTGAAAGCTTACTGCTTAGCACTAAAGGCAGTGGTGTACATTATTAAAGATCCACAACAGACAAGTTTCAGGACTAATAAAAAAGCTTCATAAAATTCACTTGACAGATACTTATAGCTGCTTCCTTATTTCCCAAGGGGTTGCCATAGAGGATGGATCCACGTGTTTGATTTGGCATGGATTTTATGTCCTTCCAGATGCAACCATCCTATTTATCCAGGCTTGTTGACCGGCATTAAGAGTACACTAGTTTGTGATCCCCTGATTTCATAAAAGTCACTTGACAGACAAGAATAAATTAAATTACATCTAGTCATTCTCCTTTTTTTAAGAAACAGTCTTTGTATATGTTGCGTACATTACAGCACATCAGTAATACTGGCACCTTTCTATACAGAAGACATATTTTATCACCTTTCTGTATGTAAAATTTTAAATTTAGGACTTTCTTCTTTTGACTTCACTGCCTCACTGTTCACTTTTTCCAAGATCTGAATACTTTTTGCGTCACTGCTTATTGTAACCAGTCAGCATGGAGGATTACCTTAAGCTTCTCTCTCCTGTTGCTCTGGGGGCCGTTCCACTGCACTATAGCTTTCCCGATATCCAGAAGAAATATATCTCCTTTGTTAAAGCTGCTCCATGACACCTCCACCTGCACAGAAAAACACACAAACATAGTGGAGAGTTGAATAACTCATTGTGCTTCATTCAAACAGGCAGTATAAACTGTCTGAGACAATGCAGTGTATTAATTAAATATCACACTCTCATAGCACCCCTTGGGCAATTAATACCTACTCAGACAGCTACAACAACAATACATAATCTGTTTAAGGAGGGGTGCCAACACCTCTTTGTACCGTGACTGTGTGAAGCCTCTGAAAGCAGCAGAGGGAGGCAGTGGGTAAACCTTAAGACTGTCTTCAAGTCTGCCATATCCTTTAATTTTCTATTCTGAATACCTCTCTTGCTGTGACATCCTTCCTCCCTTTCACGTGCAGCAGTCGTAGGACGTTGTAGACGTTTGTGTCAACATGCTGGAAACCTGAGGCAACTCCACCCTTCTTGTAGCTGTGGAGAGAGAAGTGTACTTTACCAAAGTTCAAGTACAATAAAAACATAAACCCAGAGACCTCAAGCAGAATGGAAATTAAAAAAAAAATTAAAAAATTCAGTTTTGAAATTTTGGTTAAGGTTGTACAACCATAAACCAAACATGCAATTAAAGGTTGAAGGTTAATAAACTGGGCAAGAGAAAATTGTGTTTTTTAATACTAAGCCACAGAAAACAAGTGTGTTTTGTGTCATAATCATTTCATAGAGACGGATTAGTGTTGTAAGCCATGACTCAGGAAGATTACAACACAAGTGTGTGTGCGTGTGTGTGTGAGAGAGAGAGAGGGAGACTCATTCCCTTGAGTATATCACCATCCCCCTTTAGTTCAAACACCAGCTGCCTTCACTGGGAACTCACATCAGGCCATTTTTGAAGTAGCTCCTGAACCGCGGTGATTCGTAGCCCTGCACCTCCCTGTACTGGACCGGACTCCCACCCAGGTACTCGTCCAGCTGGGTGACGTAGATGGCAGCGGCACCTTGTTCATCCTGAGTGGAGGTTTTTCCAACCCAGTAGTGGATGTCAGCGGATTGGTGGGAGCTTTTTGTCTCACTTATCTAGTAATAATCATGAAAAGCATGAAAAGAAAAGAGGAGAGTCATATATTATATATATATATATATATATATATATATATATATATATATATATATATATTTATTTTTTTTTTAATTTTTTACATAA
>VUQS01076306.1:0-12171 GCA_015108495.1 Heterochromis multidens
AACAACTGAGTTAGGTTTAGGGTTTGGGGTTAAAATGGTTGCCACTTCTTTTAAAGCTGTTTTCTTGGTTGCCATGTTGACACACCCCCGATTTGCCTGGACACAAAACATATTATTTGAAGTACATTACTTACAAAGCCATGAATTTGTACCTGTCACAAAAAAATGTGACCAAAAAAAAATAAAATGTGACAATGTGTCAGTGAACACAAACAAATGGATTGCTTTCTGGTGACTATTTCACTTTTCGCTGTGACACCGGGCGACTCTTCTCCACACATAGCTGAGTCTTTTGTAGACAAACAGAGAAAGAAAACAGTTGAGGAGAGCAGATGACGCAGCATTTCTGCAGATGTTCATTTCGAAGAGCACAGTGGTGCAAGCATTGACTTGTGATCATGTCGCAAGTGTTGGTTATATGCAGAGATACCATAAAACTATAGCGAGGGAGATTAAATTTAAGGATATGAAGCTAATAATTCTGATAATATTGATTTCATGCTTTAATAGGAAAACAAGGTTAAAAAGAAACATGACTGGGAAGCTCCTGGTGATCTCGCCAACCATTGTCAGTCCCTGAGATCATCATCCATTGGGAAAACCATAAACCACAGTGCCTAGCTGTTGTAGAAAATAACTTTGGGTTTGTTTTTTGTTTCTTTGTTTCTTTTTTTAACCGCACTGCCACATTTCTCTTTTCATGGGTTTGTTGACAGTAAAAGTATTTAATATTGTTTTTATTTTCTCGTCTCTGATTAATATTTAAATAAATCTAAGTGAATTTGCTGGCTTTCTTTAATCCAAGATGTTTGGAGTTGTTTGTCCTTTCTTGTGCCCTCTGTAGCAATACAAATATTGTAAATGATTTTATTGTTATTGAACTCGTGTGAGGAGAAAAAAAAAAACCTCTACTTTCAGCTGGTTTTGAAATAGAACGCAAACTTTTCCATGACCATTAACATATTTAAATACTTTAGTGTGTTCCTGTTTTCTATGTTGACTTCTTTATGATACAAATGTTCCCACTTTGGGTGCATTTATTTCATTAATGTGAGCAATATCTCTGTTGAAGAAGTGTTAATAGTTTAATCTAGCATCACAGCGGCCCTTCTGCAGACGCACATGGCTTGTAAAATGTTGAGCTCACATTTGGCACACACAAGTTCCCTGGTTGGAGAACACTGTTAAAAGTCAGATGTTTGGCCAGTCTGTGTAATTGCATTTATTTTGTGCAGTAACGTTTCTTGAAGTGAGGTAAAACAGATGCAGAGGATCTGTTGATTCAGTCGTAAAATACACAAGTGCAATGGTTTGTGTACTCAGCCTTTAAATTACCTTGCATTCTTATGTTTAGTTTAACCTACCTTGTGTATGTGGCATGTATAAAGTGTTTTTACACAAGCATCGACACAGGAAGTAAAGATTTCACAAGCAAATGCTATTCATAGCTTTTAATAGAAACACTGTAAAATCCTAAATATTTTTCTTTTCATTAGGGGTGAAATTTTCCTCCTGCACAACACTGATCATCAAGATAGCATTGTGAAGATTGTATTAGGCCACACAAAGCATCTACCGCGACAGAACCTGCTTCGTTTAATGTGCTTTTGCTTTCAAACTTTCCCCAATATGTCATGGCCCCAGGGTTTTGTCTCTAAATTTAGAGTTTTGTATTCTTGTTTAATATTTTGGTTCTCGGATGGGTTTCATTCTTGTTCTTAGTTTTGCTCTTTTTCTAGAGTCTGTTGGTGTTTTGAGCTTGTTTATTATATCTTTGTAACTTTGGTTTATTCTTCTTCCCCAGTATTCCTCTGTGTCAGCTTTGAGGGTCTTAGTGTCTTGTCTCTGTGTTTAGCTATTGACTTCCTGTTTTATTTACCATGTGTCTCTTGTGTATTCTCTCAAATTGTACTTCATGTGTGTCAAATTCCCTGATTACTCTCATGTGTATTTATAGCCCTCCCCCCATAGAAAATATGACTTCAAACATTGTGACCTTAGACATGTTTCTTAGTTTCCATTACTATTAGTGGGGGGGCTATGCATATTTGTGATGTCTGCTAGCAATTCATCTCATATTAGAGATTTAGGGGGGGGCATGGTCTAACTGAGTCTAACTTTGAGTGTCAAAATCTATTTCAATTCAATTCAGTTTTATTTATAAAGTGCCAAATCACAACAGTCGCCTCAAGGCGCTTTATATTGTAAGGTAAAGACCCTACAATAATACAGAAAAATCCCAACAATCAGACAACCCCCTATGAGCAAGCACTTGGCGACAGTGGGAAGGAAAAACTCCCTTTTAACAGGAAGAAACCTCAGGCAGAACCAGGCTCAAGGAGGGGCAGCCATGTGCCATGACCGGTTGGGGGTGAGGGGAGGGAGACAGGACACAAACACACTGTGGAGGAGAGCCAGAGATTAATAATAACTCATGATTGAATACAGAGTGGTGTAAAAACAGATGGTGAGTGAAAAGAGGTGAGAGGAGAAATGCTCAGTGCATCATGGGAAGCCCCCAGCAGTCTAGGCCTATTGTAACGTAACTAAGGGAGGATTCCGAGTTACCTGACCCAGCCCTAACTATAAGCTTTATCGAAAAGGAAAGCCTAATCTTAAAAGTAGAGAGGGTGTCTGTCTCCCGAATCCAAACTGGAAGCTGGTTCCACAGAAGAGGGGCCTGAAAGCTTAAGGATTATAAAATCTAATACATGGTACATGAAAAAATCATTTTGGAAAGCTTACAAGCCAGACAAGAATTGGGTCTATATTTACAACTCCTGGCAATCCCAGGATAGT
Organism: Heterochromis multidens; assembly: GCA_015108495.1. Classification (NCBI taxonomy): domain Eukaryota; kingdom Metazoa; phylum Chordata; class Actinopteri; order Cichliformes; family Cichlidae; genus Heterochromis; species Heterochromis multidens. Next base: position 2,800 of record VUQS01076306.1, read on the forward strand.
AATCTTTCTCCTCACATACAAGATCTTGAATAATCAGGCCCCATCTTATCTTAAAGACCTCATAGTACCATATCTCCCCAAAAGAGCACTTTGCTCTCAGACTTCAGGCTTACTTGTGGTTCCTAGGATATTTAAAAGTAGATTTTCTTTGCTGTTTTAAACATAAGCAATTTCAAGTACCGGTAGTGGTCCTCATTTTCACCTGGTTGGGGGTCCTCTCACCCAATATATATATATATATATATATATATATATAATTTTATTTTTTCTCTTGAACTTGTTCATATCAGCTTACTTATTCCTGCTAACAGTATTTACTCAGCACCCAATCAGATCCCACACTTTTGAAATCAGGTTTTGTGACAGGCACAGGCCAGGACTAGTGGTCTGAATCAGTGGTTGTGTCCATTTCTTTCCTTTGGTTAAGTGCCTATATTCAGCTTTCATCAATGTTGAATTTGTTGTGCATTGTTATCCAGAGCAATTGCCAAGGCCAGACAGCAAGAATAAAACTAATCAGTAAAGCAGGACCTACAATGCAAATTTTAAAGGTGTGGTAAAAAAAAAATCATCTCAATAGTTGATGCCTGAGTAGAAGCCCATTTTGTAGGAAACGTTTTAACTTTTGCTCTGCTGCTCACAAACGGAGCAGATCTCGTGGGCTAAGGACTAAGTTGATTTTAGTGGCATCAGTTATGTTAATGAAGAACTCTCTTGACTGCACAACGCCTCGTTAACAGATGGAATTCAGATGGTGGTAAACAAAGTTGCTCAAGAGAGTTGTTGAATCTGACTTGGTATAATTTTCTCATAAAACCTTACAGAAATCATAAGTTGTATTCTGATCAGGTGTCTAAGAATACAAAAGTGTTCTTGCTAATTAAGGCTAATTGTCACACAGTGTAATCTAAGAATTTGCAAAGCTATCTTTAAAATCTCATGTTTAATGTTAAGTTTAACAGAAATATTAAACTTAACATTGTTTAGGTAATTCTGTCAATTTTCTTTATTTGGAGTGGAGATAATAAGTCATTCAGTAGGGAACAATTACTTCTGTTTAGTTTCATATGTGTTCTGTGGGTTACGCAGTCATTGCTCCCCTTTACTCTTGCACAAATAGAGTAAATCTTCAGCCTTATATCTGGTTGATATCCTCTCTTTAAAGAAGTCTTAAGAATGACAAGTTACAGGAGAGTTAGATGGGTCTCTTGAATGTTTCAGACAGGATGGGCCTTCTAAGCTTATTTCCTTACATCTCAACACTGCCTTATTGTACCTGCCTCTGCTGCATGCTAAACTCACATTCACAGAATATTTAGCTAAGCGAAACTCAGAAAAAACTCCTCCTCTGCAAAATAAACAGCAGGTTAAGAGATTATTTTATTGCTTTCCCTAAGAATATGTGAAATGCTGCTACTTTTACATACAGTTTGTCTCCCCCTTTTTAAAAACACAGATGTTTTGTCAACTCTACAAGTTAAGAATTGAGCTAATTAGTTATTAATAATAATAAAACACCCAAATGTGGACAGTATATATTTGTATTTTAATGGGGGAAAAAATAGTGTTAAATTATATTTTTTTATACTCTTCTTCCTTTGTTACTCTTCCTCAGATCCCTTTTGTTAAATTCCCTGTTTAAATTTATTTTGTTTGAAAGTTTTTATACCTGTCTGTGAAAAGATATATTGATAATACTGTCCAAAGAAAAGTGACTCCCTCAGAATCATGGGCAGTTTTGTACAATAAGTTTTGGATATCTAATGAAGCCTTGACAAATTTTACCTTCATAGTGTGAATACCGTCCCATATACAGGCCCTCGAAGTGCATGTGGGAAGGTCGAAATTTGATGCTTTGTAATTTGCCTCAATTTTTCCAGACTTTTTGATCCCTCATAACTTCTACAACCACTCCAAGTGTCACAATCTAAAGCAAATCTCATTTTTGTTCAGCATGATTTTTTTTCTGTAACAAAATTTGAGCATCAGCATCATGGGATATGTCATAGTTTAGTAAAACCGCACCAATTTAATGTCTATGATATAGAGTTTGAGTTTGATCTGTTTTCCAATAATTGAATGGAAAAAAACTTTAAGAAGTGCATCTAGAGTAAACATTCAAGGCTCATATCACCATGTGGGATAGGTGGCTGGTCAAAACAAGTTATAGCATATGAAAGGTATCCTTTTTACCTGCCAGGCTCATCTTCTAGCCGTGATTCATTCTGTCATACTGATTTAGGCACTCACTGATTTTTCATGAAATGGCCTATACTGTACTGTAAAGCAACCTGAGGCAGATTTGTGATTGGTGATATTGGTTTTATCGGGCTATATATGATACAATTGGACTTAACGGTACATTAGTGCTTAATGATGCTATAGTAAATGTGTTATTATCAGCAATGGATCTAATAATTATATTAATGTTAACAGTGTCACTCTTAGTGATAAGACCACAGAGAATTAGAAGCCAGCTCAGTAGTTCTCAAGAGCTATATGTTTTAGCATAGTGCAGTACAATGTTGTGGTTTTAAAACCTGCAGCTAATTGTTAAGATCCGGAACTTACTTTATTCTTACTTTCGAGGACTAAATGGTACATATGCAAAATGACAAGTGTACCTAGGTCATAGGAGTTGAGTGTGGTAAAACATGTATATAGAAAAAAGGCATGTATTTTCCAAAACAGAGCTAATAGAAGAGAATACATGTGCCAGGTGGACAAAAGAACATGATTCCAGTGTTATAATATCATGATATGGAGGCAAAAATGCAAGTATAATTTTGATGGAGAAATGAGGTAGTCTTGGTTAAAAATGCAATATGCCTTGTGTAGATCTTAGCTCTTACAGAAAATTCAGTTCAATTCAATACAATTCAATTCAGTTTTATTTATATAGCGCCACATCACAACAACAGTTGCCTCAAGGCACTTCATATTGTAAAGTAAAGAACCCTACAATAATACAGAGAAAACCACAACAATCAGATGACCCCCCTTTGAACAATCACTTGGCAACAGTGGGAAGGAAAAACTCCCTTTTAATAGGAAGAAATCTCCAGCAGAACCACGCTCAGGGAGGGACAGCCATCTGTTTGGGGGAGAGAGGACCCCTCAGCCAGGTGAAAATGAGGACCACTACCTGTACTTGAAATTGCTTATGTTTAAAACAGCAAAGAAAATCTAAAAAGAGAACATTATTCACATGTAGATGACTACAAAAGAAAAGCCAATGAAGTATGTGTCTCCTGACCACAGTAGAGGAAAAAATATATATGTTTACTGTATGTGCAGTTGATGAAATAAGAATAAGAATAACTTCATTGATCCCAAAAGGAAATTCATATGTCTGACATAGCTCATCTGCTATTTGTATGAGAATTGTAAAGCCTGATGGCTGTGGATGCGAATGAACTGAGAGAGAGGAGTCTTCCAGTACTAATATATTTTGTTCCATAAAGATGTTATAAAGTGGGTGATCAGAGTTGTTCAGGATGGTTTCTAACGTCTTTAGTGTGCACCTCCCCCAGTGTGTCCAGTCTTGCTCCAATCACAGAGCCAGCTTTCCTCACTAGTTTGTCCAGTCTCCTTGCATCCTTGTTTCTGATGCTGCCTCCCCAGCAGACTGCAGCACAGAACAGCACACTTGCCACCACAGACTGATAGAACATCTGCAGCATTTTACTGCAGATGTCAAGAGATCTTAGTTTAAATAATTATAAATAACGGTAAATAATTTAATAATGGTAAATAATTACCCAGAATTCCAAAAAGTGTCACAGAACCAAGCCTGTCAGTTGACATTGGGAAATAAAATGAACAGAACCGAATTATTTTCTGTCTTCTAATTGTGCAATTGAAATTTTTAAAGTCTCTTCTCTGCCACTGACATCTTCTTCCATAACATATTTACATGAAATATTCAGTCAGACAGGTTTACTTTACCAAAACTTGTCCTATACAAACTATTGCCAAACATAGATACTTGCAAGCATGTTCAGTAGTGTCTGTCTTGATGTGAGCTGACTTTTGCCCACTAATCTCCATGGGGGACATCTTCACAAATTGTTTGACGACCATAAAAGCAATTCCTCAGACCTCGGCACGGCTCAGCACTTCAGAGAGTCTGGTGTGCCATGTAAAAGATGTTATTTTCCATTTTCATCAAGGATGACATGATGTCATGGCTTGTGAAGGATGGTTTTGCACCTCTCCAGCTGAGTTTCAGAAAGTGTTTTGGCATCTTTTGCCAGTAGCACACTCTATTAAGATCTGTAGTGCCGGTTCATTTTATTTTGGCAAATTTCTGTAATTTTAAACGCGTGTTTATGAAAACTTTGAGAAAACGTACCTAAGAATTCTTACCAAAAGCATCCAGGGAGTTGTTTCCTTAATTTCCTCTGCTCCTGTGTATAGCATGTACCATTACACACATGTTGTCTGTAAGGAAATGAGTGGGCACACATCCACACACACACACACATACACATACACACACTATGATTCATGATTTCCATGGTGCATGTAATGGTTCAATAAAAGTGTTTTCACAGTCTAATAATCTCCTATAGGGTGACTAAACACTCTCATCAGATGAAGGAGAGAGAGAGGAGCAAGAGATCCTGTGTCACAGCAACCAGGGCAGTGATTCTCAGTTTGGGGGTTGAGGTGACTCCACACAGACTACACAGACTAAAAAGAAAGAAAAGACACACTTTTGTTAAGCAATTTTTTTTTTTTCAGACTTTTTCTTCAGGAAGCTGTTTCTTGCTAAATTTTAAACATCTGCAGTAGGATGACTAACAGTAAGTTTTAAACTAGTGAAATGTATAAACAGGTTGCACCAACAAAATTTAGCTAAAGTCTCTGAAAAATATGTTGCACAATTAAAAGACCAAAAGCATCCACTTATGTTGTTACCACTCCCCCCCACCCCACCCCCCCCAAAAAAAACTCTAAACAAAACAAACAAACAAAAAAGAGAAAAGAAGTTACAACTATACATACTGTATATAAACGGATATAGCATAGCATAGCATTAGTCCATACAGGCCAGTCGAGCACTGGTGCATTTCTGGTAGATCAGCAATTCTCATTGCCAGCCAATATCAGCTGATTGTCAGATCCTACATCTTTCCACACATCCAATTAGGAAACATCTCACGTGTTAGGGTCGGCACCAACCCATTTTTAGGTTTTAAATGCATAAAAGTACCATTTAAATTTGAGTTTGTCAGGAACATCTATTTAAACAAAACAAAACAAAACAAAACATAAATTTCACTAAATTATAAAATGCTCTGGTGAAAATTATGACCATATGTTGTTAGGGTTGGTTTTGACAAGTTATAATATAAGATTGTAAAACAATAATTAGTGTCAAAACTGAAATTATAAACACACTGTGAGCTCACAAACACTGTCAGAGAGAAGTTAGGGGCTTCTCTCTTTACCTGTTTGTATGCTTCCCTGAACAAACAGCCCCCTTTATCCCTAGTGCTTTTATAGATAGTCACTCATATTCTGCTTCCAAAGACTGAAAAGGTCATCCAGACGGGCATGTAAAGACATGTATAGACATGTAAGGCATGTACAGTTTAGTTGGTGACTTGCAGAGTACAAATCCCCAGTTTGCAGCATTCAAAAATGAGAAGAAGAGTTCAAGCTCTGGATCATATCTTTGCTGAAGATGAGGTAGAGGACACAGATAGAGCAGCCTAGCGATATGGATTAATTCAATTCAATTCAGTTTTATTTATATAGCGCCAAATCACAACAAAAGTCGCCTCAAGGTGCTTTATATTGTAAGGTAAAGACCCTACAATAATACAAACCCTACAATAATACATAGCTGGTTTCTGAGGAGGAGAATGGTGTAGAGTATGAACCAAAGGACATGGACACATCTGATGACGCTGATGAGGAGGTCACAGGTGTTGAAGCTGCTCCTGCTCCAGCTGAAACATACAAATCCAAATGTGGTAGCATCTCCTGGAGCGCAGTGTCTCCTGGCTTACACGGTAGGGCAGCTGCTGCAAATGTCATCAAAATGACGCCTTTAGATTACAAGGTTTGCTGTGACAAGGATAAGTTGCATCAAGACATGTTTTGATCTGTTTATGCCATTGCCACTAAAGAAAGTCATCATTGCTATGACAAACCTTGAAGGAAAAAAGTTCACGAATTTTGGAATGACACTGATGGGGAATACCTGGATGCTTAGATTGATGTTCTTCTTCTCGCTGGAGTGTACAGATCCAGCAGTGAGGCCACTGATAGTCACTAGGAAGCATCAACAGGCAGAAATATTTTCCAGGCAACAATTTCACTTCAGACCTTTCTAATGATTTCAGGAGTCCTCAGATTTAACAACAGAGATACTAGAGCAAAATCTGACAAGCTTGCTCCCATCAGGGATGTCTGGGAGAGATGGGTGCAGCTCCTTCTGCTGATTTTCAACCCAGGGCCAGAGGTGACAATAGATGAGCATTTTGTCCCGTTCTGTGGAAAATGCCCCTTGTGGCAGTACATGCCCAGCAAGTCAGGCAAATACAGCATAAAAATCTGGGCAGCCTGTGATGCAAAAACCAGCTATAATCTCCAGATTTACACAGACAAACCTGTGAGTGGTATCCCTGAAAAAAATCAAGGAAAATATGTAGTCCTTGATATGACTACTGGACTCTGGTGTCACAATATCATGTGTGACATTTTTTTTTTTTTTTTACCAGCTCTGACTTGGAAAAGAACTTCTCAGGAGGAAACTTACCATGGTGGGCACAATAAAAAAAGATAAACCTGAGCTGCTCCCTGAAATTTAGCAGGTGAAGGACAGGGCTCCCCTTTCTTCAAAATTTGCTCTTACAGACACCGCCATTGTTGTTACATATTGTCCAAAAAAAAACTTTGTGAAAAAATGACTTTTTTGCCCTTTTCTTCAAGTAAATGTATACGGGTCAAAATTGACCCGTAACACCCTAGATGTTACTATAGTTAATGATATTAAAATTTTTAAAAATAAAACAAATTTATTTTAGAGATGTGTTCATTAATTAATATCAAGGTAACATAACAACCTTTTATTTATAGAATTCTCTTGAGGTTCATTTTACCATTTTTTTTTTTTAGATTGAAAATGGGAGATATACTGTAAAAAGAGAAGCCCTGGGGGCCACATCAAAAATATTTAAAAACAATCTTTTCATGGATAAAGAAGCCTAACAAAGTAACAATGAGGTAACAAACAAATTGGATGATAAACTATAGTTTTGAGGGGGGTTTTTATGGCTGATTTAAGGCACGGGTCAAAACCGACCCATTAACATAAGAGAGAGTAACAGAAAGCTAACACAAGAGGAAGGTTAAGCAGTTTTAGCTTGCCCACAGTTGCTGCACATTTGCAAGCTTCTTTGGAACCCACCTTCACCCGAGCCCCTCCTTTAATGCTGTATATAACCCAATCAGAATTAAATATATTTGTTGCCATTGATCCCTGCTCTGTTCTGTACTGGGGTCTTGCAGCTGCTCTTCCCACCTTATGAATTCCATGTATATGTGTGGAAGGGCAGGGGGTCCCAGAACAAAGCCATGCCTCCAAATATAAATTACTGCAGATGGAAATTGAAGTCCTCTTTTGACCATAGTGGTCCAGACTGAACAAGGTAATACTTTATTTACACTGTAGATTAACTTAGAGAAATATAAAACTATCTTAACATGTGTAAACATATTGGAATTACAGATCCACCAGGACCATGCATTTGACTACAGTTTATGTAAGACCTTGCATGAACCTCTACTGATTGCTGTATTACTATTAACACATTATTCTGCTTTAAACTTGGCAAGTGTAGTGCTGTTACATTTTTAAAGTAGTCAGTCTGAGGTTTGTTTTGGGTGAGGGAGTATTACTTCCACTATATAGTGAGTTTACTGGCTAAATAAATGATTATGTCATTGCTGTCACACAATTAAAACATGACAGATCTGTGTTGGCCAAATAAATAAATATAGACATACATTTTTGTGATAAACACATGTGAAATTGTGCATGGTGTATTTTTTTGCATCTGTACCATGACCAATTTTAACTGAGGAGATAACATCAGTGTTTCTGCCATATTTACTGGAAATCCCCTTCTTGGAGCTCTTTTTTAAGGTCCCATTACAAAGTGCCTCTGAAACTAAACAGGATAACAAGCAAATAAAGTAGTATAGAAAATTTCATTTGTACTAAGTATCAACTAACATTTTAATGGAGATGTGTGGTCAGCAAACAGTATGCAGCGCTGTATAATGACAGCTCTACAAAATGATCTCTTTGCTTTTCTCACTAATGTGGTTTGCTGCGGTGTATCTTCAGTATGCTGGTCTGAAATAAGCTGATATTATATAGTTGGTATATTGCAGGCTGATCTCATGGGCTTAAAAAACTGACTTAAAATCATGTAGTGGAAAATGTGGCTTCATGTTATGCAGCACCCTGTTATTGTCTTTCAGTTTTATAGGGATGGCTCTACACTATGCCGAATCATCCCAGCCCATCCCAGCACTGCAAACAGAAAACCACACCGAGATCAAAGCATGGTAATGATGTTAACCGCTAACAGCACATGTTAGAAGGACAACTGCAAACGTTTACTTTCCTGAAGTCCCATCACTCACTAATTAAATCCATTTTAAGACTGAGATTCCTTCCAGCTTGCATTCATTTACCTGCAATCAGTGCACTTGAATCACAAAATCACCAAACATACAGACTTTCATTTCTGCTTGCTTGTTAGTTAACTAGACATTCAGGAAGCCAAATGTATTCATAAAGAATTATATAAGAGTGAAGAATGGAAGACTTTCCATTGAAGCAAACTGCACGTATTAACATAATCAGCAGTTTTTCATCAGTTTTGTTGCATATTGAAAATACAGTTGCTACAGAGGTGTGGTGCCATTTGTTTAGGTACTGTAGCGCATGGGTCACGCGCACTAACATGTTGCTTACAGCTCTCTCCTCCCTGGATGTGCCTTCTCTCACTTTTTCACTCTTTCCTGTGGGATAGTCTCTGGCTCTCTCTCTCTAATTTTGATGTTATCTCTCTCCCTTGCTTATTCGCTGGTGAATTTGGAATTCTACCTGTACTGGAACTGTTTTTATGTTATTTCTCCAGGCCTATAGGGGGCGCAGGTTCGCACAGTTTACTATGTTGAGCCAATTAGCTGTTAGAAGAAGTGTGAGAGGAAGTTTTGTTTGCTCATGAGTGAAGCAAGACATGGTGTGTTTCTTCCAATCTAAAGCTATCCACTCCGTTAAATCCCTTTGAGTGGTAATATGAGTAAGTTCCTTACTTGTGTGTAATTGTAGACAGGGTATAT
>VUQS01076307.1:0-19255 GCA_015108495.1 Heterochromis multidens
ACAGAAATATAGAAATGATAAATTCTACATGACATAATAGCTGGTGGTGTTAGCAATGATGAGCATATCAAGAGGTGGCCTATAATCGCCGTACACCTTTCTCTGGGTCACAATCTGTTACCTGCGCAACACAAGTTACCATGGCGACAAGAAGTAGTGACCCGCCTTCGTAACGCTACAAAACTTAAAGGTAAAACCTGAAGTTTCTTCTTTAAGCACCAAACCCAACCTTTTAGTACAGACCTCGAGTCTTTTAGGTCCAAAACCAGAGTTTTGGTTCACTTCAGTTACATTCAGATATATTCAGTCTTATTGTTTCATGCGTCGCTTTCAGACGGAACATGGATTACCTGTCCAGCAGAAAGCAGGCCACTTCGGCGTCACTCTGAAAACTGTTGTCCCTCTTCAGCGAGGTCCACCTGGGGAAGGCGACACCTAAGTACACTTTCGTTTTCTCCAGGAGTTTTTCTTCTTCGTGTCTCAGCTCCTTTGACTTTTCTTCTGTGAGAGAATAAGTATGATCCTCCATTTGTCCAAGCGTGGGCACTCAAACTCCCCGCAACACAAAAAGGTTAAGACACACCCGACAACTCTTCCATGAGGACAATGAGAACTTCCAACAAAACAGCCAGCAGCGCGCCAGTCAATCCGAACTTTGTTTTGTTCCCCCTTGCAACACAGAACTCCCAACAGAAAGTTCCTACCCCTGCATTTTCCCCTCACAGTGGGCCCCTTTTTAGGTGTGACCTGGGTAAAGAGTGTGCATCTGACTCAGATAATTTTACCTTTATCCAAGAGCAAATAATTAAAAAGCAGGCCGAGTTCCAAGGTTTTATTACATTTATTACAATTTAATAAAAGCAAAAAATGCCTAACAGTTATAATCAAAGAATAAAAGGTGAATAAAATAAGAGCCTCAGAGCAGAATGAGGGCAGTTTACTTTAAATAGCCACAAAAGATTACCACTTTGTGCACACTTACACAAACCCCCAACAACAACAAAGTGAAAAGTATAAATACCACTCAGATAACACCCCAGAAAGCTGAATCTGTTCATCTGGATGTAGCGTTTTTTAGTGGGAGAAACGTTTCTACTACTAAAAAACGCTACGTCCAGATGAACAGATTCAGCTTTTTGGGATTCTTTTACCTGGATTATTGAGCACGCATCAAGACACTCAAATAACACTCATAGCTCACCCATCTAAGCCCACAATCCCTCCACTCAACCCTTTAGTTTTACTGAGGCCTAAAGGAAGCCACAAATATTATGTATAATCTACATATCTGAGTTTTCTCTTTACCTCCAATACAATCCACCGTATCCTGGACTTGGCTCTTCTCACAATCCACACGGAGCAAAAAGAAATCAATGACAAGTTGTCCTCCCAACTTAAATTACAAGTGCAAAAACCAGTGTGTCTCTTTGGTTTTGCTACTTCTTAAAATAGAGGACATGCCCAAGATATATAGGAGAAGTTTAACTACCTCCACCTGTTTCACCTGCCTTAATATGGACTGCAACGTCTTGATGCATAGGTAAAAAAAAAAAATCCCCCCCTGGAATGAAAGAGGAAAAACTAAAGCTTTTCACTTCTCCTCTTGTGTGTGTTAAAGTAGTATTAAGAGTCTTTACTTAAGTAAAACAACAATACCACAGGCTAAATTTACAGCTATCATCCCTACTTTCAAAATCCTACTTAACTAAAAGTACAAAAGTAACTTTGATTTACTGCAGTAAAGATATTCTTATGCAGAAAGCCCAGTTTCATGTGTATTATTGGATCATAATTATTGAATCATCAATACAATACATTACATTAATACATACATTAGAGCTAATCTATTAGCTAAGTCTATGTCTATGATGATGGAGGATTATCAGCTGATTTTACATTAACATAAAGATAAGACATACTTTACTTATCCCAGAGTTGGGACCAAGGTTATTATAGTTAACTAAAACTAAAACTAAAAACTAACTAAAATAAAATAAAAATATAGAGGAAGTTTTAGTATTTGTTAGTTTAGCAAAATGTTATCACAACTCATCCGATGAGGCATTGATGGACGTTTATTGAGACTTTGGATGTCTATAAGACTGAGAGTCAACTGCTTTCACAAAGCTTTGTGTTTTTATTTGAATACCTGTACTGATTTTCCTAAATCTTGCCTCTGACTTGCTCTCCATACAATAATAATAAAAAGACTAAAACTAACACTGAAACCAATAAAAACTGAACATTTTAAAACAATAAAAACTAAACAGAAACGAGCAAACCTGCTCTGGAAACTGACTTAGAAACAAAGTCTAAACAAAATAAAAATAAAAACTTAGAAAATACAAAACTATTATAACTCCAGTTTGGACATTTCTTTATTACAATAGTTAAAAAAATAAGTTAAACACAGAAAACATATAACAAATAAATAAGAGGAATGATATAAAGTTCAATAAAATAAAATAAAATATGACCAAACAAATATCTAAATAGGGTAAAAACTAAAACAACATTGGTGACCTGTGCAGGGTGTACACTGCCTGTCGCCCTATGACAGCTGAGGCTCCAGCACCCCCCTGACCAATATATCCACTATCCCTCTTCTGCACATGTCCAAACCATCTCAGCCTTGCTTCTCTAACTTTGTCTCCAAATTGCTCAGCCTGAACTGTCCCTCTGATGTACTCATTTCTAATCCTGTCCATCCTGGTCATTTCCAAATCTTAACATCTTCAGCTCTGCCTCCTGTCTTTTTGTCAGTGCCACCGTCTCCAAACCATACATCACAGCAGATTTCACTACTATCTTGTAAACCTTCCCTTTCACTCTCACTGCTATCCTTCAGTCACAAATCACCCCTGATACTCGTCTCCATCCACTCCACCCAGCCTGCACTCTTTATCATACACCACCACTGAGTAATGATAATATAATAAACCCGTTGCTTTTCCTAAATGTCACCACTGAAGGTGGTTAAATTGGCACATCTGATGTGCTGTGCACATTTAAACACTATTACTACCATTCCAGTGACTTATTTGTCACAATTAATGACAGTTAGGTTAATGCAGAGATGGATGGATGGATGATATTTTTCTGTACATGAAATGAAATATCAAAAATACATAAAGAAAAAATAAATATAAATAACCAAAATTTAAGTGCTGTTAAACTACTGAAAGTAAATTAGGCTGATGTCAGTTACATCACTAATGGATCCACCATTTTCCACCATATAAAACACAGAAATATTATCTTCTTTGGCCTCAAGACAATGCTTTGAAGGGAAAAGGCTTTTCAACATGTGTTTCAGTGTAAGGTACTTGCTTTTATATATCATTTTTCTAGTCCTACTGATCACTCAAAGCACTTTAGACTACAAGTCACATTTTAACCACACATACATCACTTTATCTACCTCACATCCACAGCTAATTTAGAATCACCAGTTAACCCAACAGGTACCTCTCTGGACTGTGGGAGAAAGCCAGAGTACCCAGGGGAAAACCATGCAGGAACAAGGAGAGCATGCAAACTCCACATAGAAAGGCCCCAGCCGGGGTTTGAACCCGGAATCTTTCTGCTGTGAGGTGCTAACCATTCCACCACTGTGCCACCCATTCAGAATAGTAAAATAATTTTTTTATTGATGCACTGCATCTATAAATAAAAAGTCTCTGAGATATGCTGGAAGCCCTCTGATTTTAGCAGGAAAACATCTGGAGTCAGCCCTGGAGCCAACTGACTGCTGGAATTCAGGTGTGACACGTATACTTCAGGTATTCAAGGAATTGATAAGAGATAGTTTTGGTTGTCTTGTGTCGCAATCATCTAGGACCCCAGCTTGCCTTTTGTAGACATCACTGTATTTCTTCCAAGCATATATTAGGTCCTGTTTTTGACTATTTATTCTCTCATCTTTAGGGTCTCCAAGTCTGCCTAGATCCTAGGTTGAGCTGAATTAGAATGACAGAAACAGGTGTTTTGCTTTTCATTCACATGAGGAGCTTTGTGGTGACTTTATTGACCAGTGGAGCAATGTGGTAGGCCATGAGGGCAGGAAAAGGTTTGCTAGATTTCCTGAAAAAGCTTTTGATTTGTCTTTACAGCTGGACTTATTCAGGATCACGTTTTTTTTTTTGGGAACTGGGGGCTGAATGTGACATGACATGTCCGTTATCCAAGCCTACTATTTGAGGTATACTGTGAAGTACAGTATTTGTATGGGCTGCTAGAAATAAAACGTTGCCTGCAGTGAAGTATTAGTTTAAGGATATACACACTTATGCAGCCAGCTTATTGTACCTTTTTAATATTTTTTACATTTTTTCCCCCAACAGATTTGTTTGTTTTTTAATTGAATTGTACGGGTTATAGGTCACATCAAAGGTGGAAAAGTTTTGAAATTATTTATTGTGGTCTCATTTCTTAACATCACAAAAACCTGGCATTTAAACAGGGATGTGTACACTTTTTCATATACACTGTATATTATTGACTCAAAACTGAACTTTGAGGCAAAATGTGAAGCTTTCTGCAAAAACGAGCACCAGCATCTGTGAATTTTGAGGAAACTGTCTTATTTCTACATATATAAAAACATAACGATATTATTTAGTTTGTTTTTATTAAGTCAGTTTTATCCTTTTCTTTGATATCATGGTTTGAATACTTATCTATAAAGAACAGAAACCCAATGATTGGAGTGTCACAGCTTAAACCCGCATACACCAGAGAACTACAGCCGTTAGATGGTTCGACTCACTAAAACACACCGCAAATAACAATTAGACCAATACTAGTTAACATGCTGATAACCAAGACTTGCTCCAGTCCATTCTGGGAAACCATCAGACAAGTCAACATGTATGGCAGCTCAGACAACCAGCCTAGCTGAAGATTTGTGCTCATTTTCCACACAGCAATCAGAGATGTTTAACCTGTTAAGCCCCTAGGGTCTTTCTGAGGTTCCTGCTTGAAAATGACATGCCCAAAGCGAATTGAGTATTTCTCTACAATTATAAACTCTGTGTAAACTATCTTGGTATCAAAATAAAGCTAACACTTGTGAGACTTCATCAGAGGTGTAACCATCACAGCAGATGTTATTGTGTCAAAGTAACTGAGGATGGAACAAAGAACAACAGCCCATGTGTCTCTTTAGATTCAATTCGATTCGATTCGATCAACCATGTAAGTCCTTCACCACAACTAAACAGTTCCTTTATTGAATGATGACACACACACCTCTTTGAAATTCCCACTCAGTTTATTCTGTCACCACAAACACTATGACCAAAAACAGCTTCTTTCCTATATGGCTTCTTATGTTTGTCTTAGGATATGTGTCTCAGCTACAGTTTTTTCCATATGACAGCCAAATGATTTCTCTTTTGTATGAATTCTCATGTGAGTCTTTAAATGGCTTTTCCACTTAAATCTTTTATCACAGATGTTACAAGCAAATGGTCTCTCCCCTGTGTGGACTCTCAAGTGCATCTTATAATGTATCCTCTGGGTGAACCTTTTACCACAAACACAGCAACTGAAGGGTTTCTCTCCTGTGTGGAGTCCCATGTGTCTATCAAGACTATACTTGCGTCCAAATGCTTTTTCACAAACATTACAATGAAATGGTTTCTCTCCAGTGTAGATTCTCGTGTGCATCTTAAGATTTGTCTTTCGGTTAAATCTTTGTCCACACTCATCACAGCTAAATGACTTCTGCTCTGTGTGGACTTCTACCTCTGAATCTGCATTTTGCGTCACACTAATACATTTTTTATTCACTAAACAGCAGGAAGACCTTGTTCCCGAACTGTCTGTCATGTGTTTCTGAAGAGACTGATTACATTGAAACTGTTTACCACACTCAGAGCAGCTTAAGCATTTTTTGGCCACGTTACATTTCACATCATTATTCACACTGTCACTGTCTTCGGTTTCAGGTCCAGATAATCATCATCATCATCATCATCATCATCATCATCACCACTAATACTGACTGAAGCCTTTTCATCAGTGTTTGTTTGTGAATGACTATTTAGTTCTGAGTTCCATTGTCCTGATCCTCCACAGACCTCTCCAACAGTTTCTGTTTTTATCTGTTTAGCTGAGCTGCTGTCTTCAGTTTTCAGCCACAAGAATTGACGTTTCTCATCATTATAAGCATCTTCACTCTTCGCACAAAAAGAAGTGAATGAGATTCTGGTGATATCTACCTCCTCCAGCCCATTAAGCTCCTTTCCCTGCTGACTAGTCAAGAGTTCCTCCTGTTCCTCCTTGATGTGGTGGAGGTCTGGCTGCTGCTGCTCCAGACTGGGGATCCATTCATGGGCAACTTCTTCTTTAATCACCAGAATCTGCTGGACATCTTCTGGGAACACTGAAACACACATATACATATTATAGTATAAGACTTTGAGTTTGCATGCATTAACACAGATCCACAGCAGTTTTTATATTATTTTAAATATTATAAAAGAAGTCCAAAACTAAAGTTTATTTTCTTGTAAAAATAAGTATTACTTCCACCTCTCTGTGACAGTTTTCCACGTTTTCTTGCGGAGGATTGTCTCAGGTGCTAACCACAGGTGGGAGGGCTGCTTACTGAAACACATCTAAGATCTAGGTGGTTAAAACATTATAAATACTGTGTCCACCACTGCCTAACTGCTGATGTGTGATGAAGTAATGTGTTTTTCTAGGCTGTCTAAAAAATACCACGGGGAATTCAGCTGAAGGAGCCAGTTCATACAGCACACCTGGGCCAAGGATCCGAGAGTATAAAAGCCCAGTCCAGCTCAAGCATCTGCCTCACTCTCATCCTGTCTCATCAACTTTTCAAGCATTTTTGCTGGGAATTTAAACTTTTTTGAGTGCTTTATTTTATGACAGTAAATATTTTGATCTGTGGATTTTTCATGGTTTTTTTTGGCAAAACCCCAACAATCAGACGATCCCCTTTGATCAAGCACTTGGCGACAGTGGGAAGGAAAATCTCCCTGTTAACAGGAAGAAACCTGCAGCAGAACCAGGCTCAGGGAGGAGCAGCTGTTTGGGGGTGAGGGGAGATTGTTTTAGCTGGATCTTTTTTAGGCAGCTCACACACATTTTGCTGCTGACTCCATCCTGAAATGCACCTTTTTAGCTTCCTGTCGACTAAGAGCAGGTACACCATGTAAAACCTTAGTTCAAAGGAGCTGAATGATTCCTTTAATAAGCTGCATTAAAAGTAAACAAATGTGTGTTATTTACCTTCATCTTTCCTGACACATGACTGCATCGATGCTGAAGTGGCTGGTGCAGTTGTGGGGGACACCAAATCAAGCCCTCTGGTGTCTTCTGGTTGAAGGCTCTCTATCTGAGGCATGTCCACTGCACTTGTGATACAGTGTGTGACACTATAATTACACAAATCATTGTATATAACTGTCCTCAGCTTATAGGATTCAAGCTTTACAGATATAATTATCAAAGACACAGCTGTGGTCATAAGTTTTTGAAGATACTGTAAAACTTTCAGCATCACTTATTAAAACATTTAAGTGACTGTATTTATATATTTGACCCTGTATGGATTGCAGAAAATCCAAAATAAATTCAAACTTGTACATCCAATTCTTGTTTTTTAAAGTCATTAAATATGTATGAAGTACAATCATTCCACCCTGGAAAAAGAACAGTTCAAAGAAATCATTAAAAGCCCAAAATTACCATGACATTCATACCCATGATGAGCCCACTTCTGACCACAACTGTAGATAAACCTTAAATATAAATATAAAGCAAGCTGCGTTCAAGGGCCTGAATTTCTGTGTATTTTGCAATCACTTTCAGATGCTTATTTTGGTTAAAAAAAATACATCACAAATACTGAGAATAATAAGTAAACAATAACTTAAAAAGGAGCAGAAATCAAACATATGAGAGCAATGTAATGACTCACCTGTCTGTCCCATGAGAGACACCGGTGCCATACACTGCTGGAGCTGTGACTTGTGCTGTGGCCACTCTCTCATAGCTGGAGAAACAACAGCAACATCAAGAATGTCTGCATGGCCGTTACATTATAATACATAAAACTTCAGATTATGATATCAAGATCAAGATTTGCCTCCACTCTTTACTCAACAGCTCATCCCTCTGAGCTTACCTCTAGTAGTTAAAACCTCCTCTAATCCCCCACACTGTCAGCAGTCAACATCAGCCCAGGTAAACTGGTCCTAATTTCATGCATCATACGGATTTTTTTCAAAAACCACGATACAGGCAAACACAGTAAATATCCACTGTGGCTTTTCCAGTAGCTTCTGTTATTATGGATCATATTATTGAACACTAGCACTACATCTTTCTCTCTCTCTCTGCCGCTTCAACAGGGCAAACATCATGGCAGACAAAACAAGTGTGAAATGAACTGTTTCTCACACTAAGTAAAGACAGATTTAGGATGAAGGAAACAGTGTGTGACCAAGAGAGGAGCTGTGTCTGCTGTTTGGAAGTTTTTCAGCTTTTAAAACTCATTGTGCTGCTTCTGTGCTGGACTTTCACTGACGAGCCAAGGTATTGACTTTGTTCAAAAACAGCAGCTGACAATAAAGTGGCATTACATTATCTAACCTAAAAGCACAACAAGTGTGTGGACTCTACAGCCCTGAGCCAAATATTTAACTTCTGAGCCTAACAGGAGATTATTTCCTTTAATGTTTTAATTCTGTTTAATGGTGTCATTAAAGTGCTTTAAATTCTCCTCCTGAACCACTTGAAGCCCATATGAAGGCTCACTTATGCAGAAATAATAATAATAGTGGTCATAAATAGCACTACTGTGTACTAAAGAGACAATATATGAGGGAAACCTCACTGATTGTGTCTCAAACAACATCTGGATTTACATCGGTGGGCCAGCTTACCTGTCCATCAGAAAACAGGCAACTTCCGCGTCACTCTGAAAACATCTGTCCCTCTTCAGTGCTGCCCACCTGGGGAAGGTCACCTTCTGCTTTCTCTGGTTCCGTTTTGCTTCATGTTTTTGCATCTTTGACGCAGCCGACTGACGCTTCATTTTTTTATTGTGCTAATTAATATGTCTGATCCTCAGCTCTTAAAAAATGTAAGCTCTCTGACTTCTTACAGCACGAAATGGTCGCTAATGGCACAATGAAAGCACATCTGGAGCATCTGCAAAAAACCATGACAACCAGCTACATGCCAGTCAATCTCACTTTTATTTTGATCCCCCTTGCAACACAGCAACCTACAGGTTATGTAAATGTCTATGTAAAATTTAATATGATTTTACTGTATAGTTTTTGAGGATAACACCAATGAGATCCTGGGACTCCACTATAGCTTTGCATGAATTACAGTTTTAAACACAGTTATAGTGATCTTACCCAGGTTCTTTGAGCAGCCCATTTTGTTCAATAATCAGTGTTTTAACTTACATCTGTCTTTTAACATTAGCCTAGGTGGAAACCCAACAGGCTGACCTTTGGCTACATCAGAAACTGTATTCACTGTACTCTTTTTAACTTTCCTTAAAAATGAAACAAGTATTTTTTTTTTTATCTTATCAACCCTCCAAAAACTTGCAGAGTTCAGTTTGGTAGCTGTAAACTTCCCCCTGTGGTTATGAGGCCTGAACTTAATAAAACTGTAGATACTTGCCAAAAGAAAATACCCAGCAAAGATTTAAGTATGTGCATATTAAGTCAACTAAATCTATGATAAGTCAGCACAGATTCTAGTTTAGACACAAGTCACTCAATCCCTCAAGTGACCTGCAGAAAAAGTTTCTGGCAAAATGTTCTGACGCTGCCTTCAATCTTGACCTTTGCCTGCTTTAACTGAGCTGTAAATCATAAAGTTCAGCTCAGGACACATTTATATGGTTTATAACACTTATTTTCTAAATTTTAAAATGTTAAAAGCATCACTATCATGTAACTATGATGAAAAAGTGTCAGCCCTTCCTCCATTATATTTCTGACACTAAATTTAATTTTAAACGACAGAAATCCAAGAAACTGCAAAAAGTATGAGTCAGTTTGCTTGAAATGTAGAAACCACAAAAAATAATGCATTGTCAGACCAATTCCCACCTCACTTTTACTGTTAAATATTGCATAATTCACAATTTATAATAAATAACATAATCAGAAATTGTGAACAACCACAAATACAAATTACATACATTTTGTCAACATATAGTGAAACATATTCATTCAGTCTCATTATTATTTTGCATCATGAGATTACTGTCATGTAAATTCGAATGATTTATTCCCTGGCGCCTCATGTGTCTCCTCAGACTTCCCTCTCGTGTGAATCTTTCACCACAAACGCTACAACGAAAGGGTTTCTCTCCAGAGTGGACTCTCATGTGCGTCTTCAGATTTGTGCTTTGGTTAAATTTTTGTCCACAGATATCACAACCAAATGGTTTCTCCCCTGTGTGGATCCGCATGTGTGTCTTAAGATTTGTGTTACGGTTAAATTTCTGTCCACAAACAGCACAGCTAAATGGTTTCTCTCCTGTGTGGACTCTCATATGTCTGTTGAGGTTATACTGATGCCTAAATATTTTTTCACAAATGTTACAGCGAAATGGTTTCTCTCCTGTGTGGATTCTCATGTGCGTCTTAAGATGTGCGTTCTGATTAAATCTTTGTCCACAAATATCACAGCCAAATGGTTTCTCTTCTGTGTGGAGTCCCTCTTGTGAATCTGCAGTTTGGTTAACTTTAAAGCATTTCTTATTAACTAAACAGCATGAAGACCTTCTCCCTGAACTAGTGGTCACATGTCTCTGAAGAGACTGCTTACACTCAAACTGCTTACCACACTCAGAACAGCTCAAGTACTTTTTGGCAGTGTTAGATCCCACATGACTGTTTACACTTGAATCAAGAGCCCTGCTGTCCTTCCAATGACTGTCACTGCCCTCAGTTTCAGGTGAAGAATCTGTTAAAGGCTCCTGCCAATCATCATCATCATCATCATCATCATCAATACTGACTTCAGTTTCATAAGAATCAGAAACCTTTCCATCAGTCTTTAGTTGTAAATGACTGGACCCGTTTCTGTTTGGATCTGGTCCTCCACAGTCCTCTCCATCAGTTTCTAGTTTTATTTGTTTATCTGAGCAGCTGGTTGGAGGCTCTGAGTCACTGTTGGCTTCAGTTGGCCTTTGGTGAAGATGCGAGGAGTCAGGTTTCTCTTCATCATCTTCACTCTTCACTCGAACTGCAGCGACTGGAAACCTGGTGATATCAGCCTCCTGCAGCCCATTAAGCGGCTCTCCCTCCTGACAGGTGAAGGTGAAGAGTTCCTTCTGTTCTGCCTTTATCTGGTGGAGGTCTGGGTCCTGCTGGTCCAGATTGGGACTCGAGGGAAACTCTTCTTTAATCAGCAACATCTGTTGGACATCTGTGGGGAACACAGAAACACAAATGTACACTATAGACAGTTGTAACTTTGTAGTTAACCTTGAGAAGTACCTTCATTCAGCTATCTATTGATAGGAAGAAGAATGGTGGAGTTCTATCTGGGTTATTCCAAATCCACACATGCGAAAAGCTGGTCTTGCTGAAGTCTAAGGTTGTTAAACATGTTTGGGTTCTTTTATTTTCAATATTTACTGGATTCTCCATGCCATTCCTGTATCTGATTTACTGCCCTCATCAACTGCTCTGTGCAACTTGACATGGCTTCCATTAAAAAAAACGTTTTTAATTATTACTATTTTTATTATTTTAAGCAAAGTGGAGCAGGGAGCCAATTCTGGGATGCTTCTGAAACACACTGTTGCACATCGGGTAGAATGAGAAACATTGTCCGGAGTACTTAGAAATACTTCAGTGGCCATGTCAGAGCCGGAACACCATGCAGCTGCAGCCAGTGTATTTTTGGAGTAAGTCCACTATCAACCACACCAAACGTAACGCACACATTTGAGTGACCTTAAATGCCTGAGCTGTTGATTAAAATATTTGCCCTCAGGTGCTCTGCAATATACATTACAGGCAACAGATCATTGGCACTCATGCCATGAGTACTGAACTTTTCCTGTGCGCTTTTGACTTGAAAGTATGTCGGTTTATAGGGTACTCTGCATTTCAGGCCTTATTGCCCAGGTAATAGTGTAATAGTTTAGACAATGTCCATTTTGCAGCAACTCAACATGGTACTCAGTAGTTTGTGTGGCCCTCATGGGCTTATATGCATGCCTAACAACATCGGTGCTCCTAATGAGACAACGGATGGTGTCCTGGAGGATCTCCTCCCAGATCTGGACCAGGGCATCACTGAGCTCCTGGACAGTCTGAGGTGCAGCCTGGTGGCATTGGATGGACTGAATCATAATGTCCCAGAGGTGTTCCAATGGATTTAATTCAGGGAAGCGTGGGGGCCAGTCAGTGGGATCAATTCCTTCATCCCCCAGGAACTGCCTGCATACGGGCATTGTCGTGCACCAGGAGGAACCCTGGACCCACTGCACCAGCGTAGGGTCTGACAGTGGGTCCAAGGATTTCATCCTGATACCTAATGGCAGTCACGGTGCCGTTGCCTAGCCTGTAGAGGTCTGTGCGTCCCTCCATGGATATGCCTCCCCAGACAATCATTGACCCACCACCAAACCAGTCATGCTGAACGATGTTACAGGCAGCATAACGTTCTCCATGACTTCTCCAGAACCTTTCACGTCTGTCACATGTGCTCAGGGTGAACCTGCTCTCATCTGTGAAACCAGTGGTGGACCTGCCAATTCTGGTATTCTATGGCAAATGCAGAGGAAGTGAGCAGAGGATGTCGGGCCCTCATGAAGTCTGTTTCTGATTGTTTGGTCAGAGACATTCACACCAGTGGGCTGCTGGAGGTCATTTTATAGGTCTGCCAGTGCTCACCGTTTCTCCTTGCACAAAGGAGCAGATACTGGTCCTGCTGATGGATTAAGGACCTTCTATGACTCTGTCCAGCTCTCCTAGAGTAACTGCCTGTCTCCTGGAATCTCCTCCATGCTCTTGAGACTGTGCTGAGAGACACAGCAAACTTCTGGCAATGGCACTTATTGATGTGCCATCCTGGAGGAGTTGGGACTACCTGTGCAACCTCTGTAGGGTCTAAGTCTTGCCTCATGCTACCAGTAGTGACACTGACCCTAGCCAAATGCAAAACTAGTAAAAAAAGAGTCAGAAAGATGACGAGGGAAAAAATATCAGTGGCCTCCACCTGTAAAATCATTCCTGTTTTGGGGGTTGTCTCATTGTTGCCCCTCTAGTGCACCTGTTGTTAATTTCATTAACACCAAAGCAGCTGAAACTGATTAACAACCCCCTCTGATACTTAACTGACCAGATCAATATCCCAGAAGTTTAACTGACTTGATGCTAAACTCTGATTAAAAGTGTTCTCTTCATTTTGTTTTTTTTAATTTAAAGCCATTATTACAGTGAGCACCCACTACTTTTAAACATGCTAGCAGCCAGCCAAGTCAGCAGCTCATCCAGTGGGCGGCTAGGTTAGACATGAGTCATTACCATAGTGAATGAGCAGTCAGCTCTTCACTTCCCACCACTGGCTTCACGGTTCCAATGGGAGCTTCTAACTGGTCAGATTAGTACTTTACTGCAGCAAGGATACAGCCTCCTCCAACTGCTCAGTAGCATCATTTTTTGTCCCTTTTGCTACACCTTATATTGGAGGTGCTTTCTCCACTGCATAAGAGATCCCTACTGACTTACTAAGTTCAACCTCTGAATATACTCATACTCCTGAGGTTTTCTGAAAATAATGCTTTTTGACAAAGCATATGAATTATATGTTAATATGCTACAATAAATGCACATGAATGTGCCTCACTTACCTACATTACTCGAGACTTGTGCCTGCACCGATTCTGAAGTGGCTGCTGCTGGTAGGGCAGTCACCAAACCAAGACATCTTGATTCATCTGGTCGAAGGCTCTTAACTTCTGTGTGGACGCTCATGTGTCTTTTCAGAATTCCTGGTTGTGAAAATCTTTTATTACAAACATCACAACTGAATGGTCTCTCTCCTGTGTGGACTCTCATGTGTGTCTTAAGATTTGCGTCTCTCTTAAATCTTTGTCCACAAACATCACAGCTAAATGGTTTCTCTTCCGCCATCTGTGAATCTGGATTTTGTTTCCCTTTAAAACATTTTCTATTAGTCCTTTTTCCCAGATGACTTGTCACATGTCTCTGAAAAGACTGCCTGTAAAGAAAATGTTTACCACAGTCAGAGCAGCTGAAGGATGTGTTGGTAGCATTAAAGTCCACATTGCTATTTACGCCTGACTCAAGTTTCCTGCTCTCCTTCCCGCCATCATCACCGTCTTCAGTTTCAGGTTTCTGCAATTCATCACCAAAGCTGACCTCCACCTCATGAGCGTCTGAAGCCTTTCCATCAGTACTTGGTTGTGGATTTGGGTTCCTGGCTGATTCTGAACCTTCACAGTCCTCTCCATCAGTTTCTGGTTTTATTTGTTCAGCTGAGCAGCTGGTTGGAGGCTCTGAGTCACTGTTGGCTTCAGTTGGCCTTTGGTGAAGATGTGAGGAGTCAGGTTTCTCTTCATCATCTTCACTCTTCACTGGACTAATTGGGAACATGATGATATCAGCCTCCTCCAGCCCATTAAGTTGCTCTCCCTCTTGACCGGTCAAGAGTTCCTCTTGTTCCTCATTTTTATGGTGAAGTTCTGGGTCCTGCTGGTCCAGACTGGGGCTCCAGGGAACCTCTTCTTTAACTGGCAACAGTTGCTGGACATCTGAAAGTTTTCCATTCATGACAGTCAATGCTGTAGCACCTCTCTCATAGCTGAAGAAAGAAAAGCAACATCAAGAATATGTCTTAAAT
Organism: Heterochromis multidens; assembly: GCA_015108495.1. Lineage (NCBI taxonomy): Eukaryota > Metazoa > Chordata > Actinopteri > Cichliformes > Cichlidae > Heterochromis > Heterochromis multidens. Next base: position 14,887 of record VUQS01076307.1, read on the forward strand.
AACACAGTCACATACCACTTGCAATACACAGTTTTTTTCCTAAAGTAACAGTTGACTCATATGTGCAAAAATAAATCAAAGTCATGGGCAGATAAAAAAGGATAATCTACTGCATTCTTCTTTAAGACGTTTTTGTAAACATAAGCTACATCATGAAACAACAACATTGCTGACTTTCTATAATTCAGAAGTACTTGCATGATATTACATATTATATGTACCATGGGTGAGATTCAACAGCAGTGGAAAACACAGACCCAGTTCCAAATTAGCCGCTACACACTTTCATTCTGCATTGTGCACACATTAAACGTCTGGTACTTACAGTGTTTTTCTACTCTAGCTGAGCACTACAAGACTCATTCACCCACTCAAACACTGTTTTTTTCTATGCCTTTAAGTGCTTTTGGAGCAACATGGGGTTCAGTATGTTGCCCAAGGGTACTTCAACATGCAGACTGGAGGAGCCAGGGATTGAACCACTAACTTCCCGATTATCACCCCGCAACATGACCTGCACCACAGCTCAGGAGCTAGAGCAGCTCATCAACTAGCCTTAAAGTGGAAGTGGACTATAAGGCCCTCCAACAACAATGAGTCTGCACCGATGCTGCTCACTAACCACACTCTGTCAAGGTGCAGCATCTGCTTTGTGTCTGATATAAAGGAAACTCCACACACTTAGTGATATAAACTCTGTTATTTCAGGGCGGTGTCAGTAATAAACAAAATGAAATGGCTTTCTGAGAAATTCTGTCCATATTTGTGCACAACTCTGAGCCTGTTTTTGGAAAGTCTTTAAAATGTATTTATTATTTTCATATTTCCTGTTAAATAAGACAATAATATAGAACTGAACTAGAATATCAGCGGACGACTTGTGGAAATGTTGTTTTAAAGACTTGATTGCATTTTTAAATAAAAGATGGAAATGATGTTAATACCAATAGGAGTGTAAGTCGCTGCAGATGCTGATTAGAAGTTCCTGTGTCTGTCACAGAACGCTTGCTGCTGATGTGACTCCACGTGGCGTTACACTCATTGTGTTGGTGGGAGGGTTTAGGGGACCAACCAGAAATGTGCCGTGATACTGGAAAATGTTGCAGACTAAATACAGAGAAATATCAGAGCGACACTGGGAGTATTTTTATTCAGTACAGCAAGCCTTGCAGGACAGAATTATCAAACTAAAACAGGGTCAGAAGTCTTTTCAAAAGTCTCCATTTTAGAGGGCAAAAGGAAAAAAAAAATACTGGAGTCTTGGGAACACTAGGCATATGTATAAGTACATGAATGTATTTCAAGTAAATCTGGGGGTAGACTGTCACACTTTGCTGTTAACAGTGCACGAGTGGCTGTCAAAAACTTCGGAAGCTTTCCCAGTGGGCAGCTTAACTGTTGGGTTATAAAGAAAATGGGTAGATAGATTTGACACTTTCTACACTTTTTTTTAACCTTTAAACAGCAAATAATGAGTGATAGCAATGATATACAAATCAAAGCAATTATAGTTCACTAGAAAACACACACACACACACACACACACACACACACACACACGGGGCATGAGAGATAAATGAATTCACAATAAAATCCAGGTATGCATAAGTCTCTGAAGCTAAAAATGCATATTTAAATAAAAACAGATGTCTAAATAAACTGAAACAAGATTATTAAATAGCAGATCAAACTGAATGTGCAGTATATAAAAAAAGAAATTAAAATTAAGTGATTAAATAATAAAGTTGCAGAATTATCAGCTGTTATGAATATTTGTCCATCCATCCATCTTCTGACGCAGTCAAAGCAGAGACACAGGCCTCCCTTTCCCAGCCTCCTCCTCCAGCTCATCCGGGGGGACATCGAGGTGTTCCCAAGCCAGATGGGTCTGTGCCGGGGTCTCCTCCTAATAGGACATACCTGGAACATCTCACCTAGGAGGTGACCAGGAGGCTTCCTAGTCAGATGGCAAACCACCTCAGCTGGCTCCTTTCGATGTGGAGGAGTAGTGGCTCTCCTCTGAGTCCCTCCCGAATGGCCAAACTCCTCACCCTCTCTCTAAAGGAGAGCCCAGCCACCCTTTGGAGGAAGCTCGTTTCTGCTGCTTGTATCTGTGACCTCATTCTTTCAGTCACAGGTGAGGGTAGAAACCTAGATCAACTGGTAAATCGACAGCTTTGCTTTTACACTCAGCTCTCTCTTCACTACAGATATATGGATAAAGCACCTATCCATCTATCTCCCACTACACTCTCCTCTCACTCGTAAACAAGACCCCGAGTTACTTTAACTCCTCCCCGTGAGGAGGACAACATGTCAGCGATACTACATTTCAGTTCCTTTGGCCTCCAAAGATTTTGTTTTTGTCAGATGCTGAGAAAAAAGAGAGGCAGACAGTGAGACAGCAGCAACGGTGCAGTCACCGGTTAATCTAGCACCTGTTAAACGTGAACACCTGGTGTCCGAGCAGAAGTTACCTGTCCAGCAGAAAACACGCCAGTTCAGCGTCACTCCGGAAACATCTGTCCCTCTTCAGTGATGTCCACCTGGGGAAGGCAGCACCGATGTTTACCCTCGTTTCCTGCGGTTTCTCCTCCAGATTTACTTCTGCTTCTTCGTGTTTTGGCTGCCTTGGCGGCTCAGATTCGCGCTCCATTGCTTCGCCCTGAGTTTATTAAACACTACGATCCTCCGTTTCTCAGGATTTGGCTTCTCAAAATTCCTAAAACACAAAACAGTTCGCAATGAGACGCCGAAAAGCCTCCCGAAGGCTGGACATCAGTCCGATCTTTGTTTTGTCCCCCCTTGCAACACATAAAAACACAAACGAAGGTTCCTACCCTTGTTTTCCCCACACATACAGTACTAGCCCCTTTTTACCAAAACGTTTACTTATGTAAAAACCATAATCCCACTTAAATAGTTTAAGAGTAACAAACTAAACATACTCATTATGCAGAATCATATACATGATATTATTGGATCATATTATTTATATTGCACATTAAACTTGCATCTGGAAATCATTGTAATTACTTGTATATTGATGGGTAGCAATAAGAAAAGATAAGGAGTTTTTAGTTGTTGGTACTGAAGCCCAGAGAGACAAACTGTCAGCATATTTAAATCCCTCCAAAACAGTAAAAAAAAATCTAGGTTTTGAGCAACATATCAGAAGTGTAAGACTGGTTTCTATCACCTGAAGAATATTGCCAGAGTACGACAGTTTCTCTCTCAAGCCGATGCAGAGACACTATTACACGCTTTTATTTCTTCTAGAATTGATTACTGTAATGCACTACTTTCTGTCCTCCCTGCAGCTGCTCCAGAACTCAGCTGCACGGGTTTTGACCAAGACCAGAAAGAGAGCACATATAACACCAGTTTTAAAGTCTCTGCATTGGCTTCCTGTCACCTTCAGAATAGATTTGAAGATGCTTTTACTGGTTTTAAGGCTCTTAATGGTTTGAGTCCTGACTATTTATCAGAGTTGCTTTTATATTGTGAGCCTTCTGAATAAATAACAATTAATAAATAATTAAAAAAGTTAGCCTCAAAAACTTGGAGGAAGAAATGAATATTTATTTAATTTAAGAGATTAATAATAACTCATGATTAAATGCAGATAAACACATAGAGAGTGAAAGGAAGTGAGACAGTCAGTGCATCATGGGAAGCCCCCAGCAGCCTAGTTACTGCAACGTAACTAAGAGATGGTTCAGGGTCACCTGATCCAGCCCTAACTATAAGCTTTATCAAAAAGGAAACTTTAATTAAGCCTAATCTTAAAAGTAGAGAGGGTGTCTCTATATTTATAGCGATTATACTTACATAATGGGACCCTGTACCTCCCACCAGAGTTCATCAACACAAACTCAGAAAACAACACGTGATAAAATTCTGTTAGTCTGCCAAACTGTGAGGAGTGCTGTTCCTATGATTTTTCCTGCCGTTTTAATCAAATTAGAAATTTGAGCTTTACACTTGACTGTTAAATTCCCAAACCAGCTGCTGATGCCAAAACATAAGATAGACTCTATAGTAGCCCTATATACAGCATCTATCAGTATATTTTTATTTTAAAATCTGCAAAATAACAAGTAACTAAAGGTTTAAAATAAACACAGTGGAGTACAAAGTGAAATATTTTTATCCAAAATATCCAAAATGAAATTGGGCCTATAACACTCTAAGAATGGGCTCCTCTTTACCTGCCTCTGCAGCACAATGCTCTGTGGTTTCTTTTGCTCTCCATGCACACTACCACCCATGCTTTACATGCTTTACATTACTGACTTGCTGATAGACACATAAGTTATTTATGTTTTTGTAAATGAATTCCTACTTAGTTACCACCTTACACTGTGTT
>VUQS01076311.1:0-11494 GCA_015108495.1 Heterochromis multidens
TGGGAGGCAGAGCCTTCAGCTTTCAGGCCCCTCTTCTGTGGAACCAGCTCCCAGTTTGGATTCGGGAGACAGACACCCTCTCTACTTTTAAGATTAGGCTTAAAACTTTCCTTTTTGATAAAGCTTATAGTTAGGGCTGGATCAGGTGACCCTGAATCCTCCTTTAGTTACGCTGCAATAGGCCTAGGCTGCTGGGGGTTTCCCATGATACACTAAGCGTTTCTCTTTCTCTCACCTTTGTTCACTCACCATGTGGTTTTACACCACTCTGCATTTAATGAGCTATTATTAATCTCTGGCTCTCTTCCACAGCATGTCTTTGTCTTCCTCCCCTCACCCCCAACCGGTCGCGGCGGATGGCTGCCCCTCCCTGAGCCTGGTTGTGCCGGAAGTTTTTTCCTGTTAAAAGGGAGTTTTTCCTTCCCACTGTTGCCAAGTGCTTACACATAGGGGATTGTCTGATTGTTGGGGTTTTCTTTTCTCTCTGTATTATTGTAGGGTCTTCACCTTACAATATAAAGCACCTTGAGGCAACTGTTGTTGTGATTTGGCGCTATATAAATAAAATTGAACTGAATTGAATTGCCAGGTGGGGTCACTGACCGGTCTCTAGGTCTATGTGACGGAGACCTTAAAGAATATATTCTTTACAATGTTCCCTTGAACCCCAAACAAACATCCCAATGCAGCCAATTAAGTGAATTATCTTTTCATTACAATTTGTATAATGTACTGCAGTTTCCCATGCTAAATAAAACCTTGAGAAGTGGTTTGCAGGCTTCATGATGTTATACAACAGCTAATACCATGAAATGTCCCTCTACCACTATCTTTCAATAAGAGTAATGTAGTCTGTAAATACAGTACACCGGATACAAGGACTTCTGTTTTAAAACACCATGAATGAATGCCATTCATTCACAGCTGTGCCATGCAGCTATTTGAGCTTAATTGTCCTTGAAATACACATAGACAAACACACACACACTTCCAGGTCACATGCTTTTCATGACAACAACAAAAATAAAACAGCATTCTTTGATAATCATCTGGTTAAATGCTAACTATGATAGGAATGTGAGCGCGCGTGGGCATGTATTAGTGCAACTTTGTCATGTGAGTGAGCCTACCACACACTAGCTCACAAACACATACCCAGAAACACACATGCACACTCCCGTGCACACGTGAACATGGCTAACACAGAGAATGGGATTAGCCATTGTTAAGCAAAGCAGGCAGCACCCAGATAAGACGATACACGCCTAAGCACCTTAAGAATGTAAATATCCTACCTATTTGAAGTTGACACAGGTGAGTAACACTCACCGTGCAACACGGCAAACCCACATCCCATAATGCACTGCATGAAATTCCTTCATTTGAAGGTGGGCAGAGTGGAGTAGAGTTGTAATCACATACGGTTTAACCTACTAGACCTATTGCCAGTGTTTATGTTATGCTAAGTGACTGCTGGCTCCAGCTCCATTCTTGCTGCATTTGAGAGTGGTGTTAATCTTCGGCAATTTTCAGCTTTTACAAATGTTTGGCTTCTTTAAGGTGGAAATACACAATTTCCTTGTTTTACCGTTGGTTGTTGTGTTGAGGTGGTCAAATCAGTTTTTTAATGCTATATTTATATAGAACCAAACTATATAGTTTGGTTCTACTCTTCCTTATCTCTATATAACTAATGTTATGCTAAATAAACTACTCGTGTCTCTTGCTTTGAAATCAGATAGAGTTTGATCCTGTGTCCGCACTCAAATTAAGGGCAAGTCTTTTTCCCCTGAGGACTTAAGGAGTCCCGTATGTTAACCTTGCAAAGCACGTTGCTCAGATTTAGTAGCATGCTCAAAGTTGCAACCACTTGAGGAAATAGTTTGTGGTTATAGTGAATTGTGACACTTGTTGTATGTAATGCTGGGTTCAGGCCATACAGTATAAATTTCATTAAGGTCTAATCTGGATGACAGAATTGTTTTGGGTTGGGACCAAAAATAGGAGTAATACACAGCATTTGATTGCTTTGTCTCGTACAGTGTGCCATTACAGACGAAAACTGACATTGCGTCTGGGACACACCATGAAGAAAAGCATCTTAGATTTTTGTAAACTGTAAACATGCCAAAGCAAAAGAGGAATGATGTTACCAGTGTAGACAGGTGGAACTGTGAAATGGAGTAGACAGCCACCATCATGCACATCACTTCTCATGTTGTAAAAGACAGCAGAAATGACTGATTAGGCAGATTTGCAGTCTGTTATGGTACTTAGTCATGAAGAAGCAAGATTTTATGACTCTGTAATCACCTAATGTGACATTGTGACTATGGTAACAAAAAAAAAGTGCAGTCTGGGCAAGTGGTTTGAACCTCCTGGTTGGCCCGGGGCCTTTCTGTGTGGAGCTTGCATGTTCTACCTGGGCCTGTGTGGGTTTCCTCCCACAGTCCCACAGCCATGTAAGGTTAATTGGTGATGATTCTAAATTGGCTGCAGGTGTCAGTGGCTGTAATTTGATGCCCTGGGAACGAGGACGGGCTCGTCCCTTCATATGCAATCACCTGTCATCACGTGACCAGGGGGAATTTTTATTTTAACCTTTAGGTATCCCGGGAAGCGAAAATGATTGGAGACCCAGGTCACCATGATCATGAACAACTGCTACATCAGCCTCCCAGTCACAAGCTTCTGTAACTTTAAGGCCACTGTGCGTAAGTTGAGAAGCGATTAGTGGTGTGTGTCTGATAGTATTTGGAGGTGTACATGTTGTACCATCTTAAGAGACACCATGGACTATATCAAGCTGAGAGGTCACTTCAGGTTTGGAGCTACAACAGCACAACAGCTTAATCCATATCAGTGAGAACAGTGACCTCAGTGACGGGTAACAGTTATCCCTAACACTTGGTGTGTGTGTGTGTGTGTGTGTGTGTGTGTGTGTGTAGGCTTGTTAGTCTGGAAGAAAGACAGGAAGAGGGGAAAATAAAGTGTGTGTGTGTGTCTCTGTGTGTGAAGCATGTGATCATAACACCAGCCACATTTTTCATACCTTTGCTCTGTGACTCAGCATTTCTGCTGCTCTCTTAAGCTCTCCAGCAGTGTGTGTGTGTGTGTTATCTTTAGCCACCTCACTTTAACCGCTGACCTTTCTAAAGGTCTCACTGTGCAGTTGTCAAAACACAGACACCGAGACTGGCTGACTGACCGACTGAAGAATGCTTTAATTTGGCTGTGTAACAACCCCTAAACTGAGCTCAGTAAAAGTTAGAATCTACAGCTTAACTATCTAGAAACCTATGCTTTTTTTTTTGAAGAGCAGTAGAGGACAAGCAGCTCTTATCAGTCTTTGCGTGTCAAGGATAAAGATTACCCTTGAAATGAGTGACGTGTCTTTGGAAACACAATCCGGCTCCACTGATACCAGTAGCTTTACAGTGCTTTACTCAAGAGACACTTAAGATAAGCATCGAAAGATTCTCATTTGTGTATAATCAGATTTACCAGTGGCTTTGCTCTAGGTGTTCAAAATTATGCAATCAATGTTGTGGTGGGTGTTATGAAACCTTTCACATGGAAGACAAAAACAAAAAAGGGTAGTGAACTTAAGAAACACTGATGCCTAAGTTCATCTTCAATTGGTCCAATGTGAAGTTGTGAATAAGTTACTATGACTTTAAGACTACCTGAAATAGGGATCTGCTCTTCCTGGAGAACAGTAAAGCTGATTATATGCTGATTCTCACCTGAGATGTTGTTTGAGGTACAGTTACACATAAAAAAAACCAGACAAATTTAAATGCATATGGTCATAGACGTATCACATGAATGCCCCTTTTATATGAGTGCTTATGAATATATATGAGTACTTTTCCCAAATGCAACACACAATGCTGAGTGCACTAGAACAACTGCACGTAATACCTGGAGAAACATTTGGCATTCTGTTTTCTTCGGTTTCTGAATTTAAACTGGCTGCAGTGTTACAAAAAGTGTTTTCACATGAACTCCAGGAAATGGCGGAAAACTCATGTACGGGTATTTTCCGAGATGCCATCAGTTATTCAGAACGACTTTTGTGCATCAAGACGGCAGTAAAATGCCAATAACACGGAATCAGTCTGCAATCACTTTGCGATTGAATGGAGTCAAGTTGGCAATTACATGCAATCTACTTGCCATCTGTTGCATCTGTCCAGCCAGAACTTCATAGATTTTAAACAGAAATTCAGAAATTCCTCCAAAAATAGGGGCATAGTTGCTGCAGAATAGCGATTTAACTGCAAAATGGCATAGGCGCTCAACAACTTAGCTTTTATATAAGAATATAATGAGAATACAACCAGTGGACAACCAGTTTAGTCAGGTTCAAAGGTGACCTGTGCAACTGCCTTGCAATTGAAAGTGGTCACTCAGAGTCTCTTGATGCATGCTCAATAATCCAGGTAAAAGAATCCCAAAAAGTTGAATCTGTTCATCTGGATGTAGCGTTTTTTTAGTGGGAGAAACGTTTCGTTACCTTCTGGTAACTTCTTCAGTCTCAGCTGACTGCAGGCTTCCCCAACCTTATTTAGATAGAGATTGGGGAATGGCTGCAATCACAGCATTGTAAGATGGTGACAGATGTACCCTTAGGCCCCCTCCTTGGTTCAGAGATGGTCTTTCCCTTTTCACGTAAATGGCCTCCTTGACTCCCCGTTCACATCCTGATGAGGACGTACACATCCTGGACAGGGAGGAACGCTGGTTTGAACGGGGAGTCAAGGATCTCTGTCAATCTCTGTGAATGGTACTCATGGCCATTGATCAATGGTCATGACAATTTGCATACTATTGATCATGAAACTGACCAAATGGCCCATTGTTAGTCAGTGGTGCTGGTTTCGGTCATTATGCAATGTACTGTTTATAAGGTTGGGGAAACCTGCAGTCAGCTGAGACTGAAGAAGTTACCAGAAGGTAACGAAACGTTTCTCCCACTAAAATAACGCTACGTCCAGATGAACAGATTCAACTTTTTGGGTCACTCAGAGGTGTTGATGGGTCTTGCATGCCCAACCTGTAGGTGATCAGTTGGTTGCTGCAACTTCAATACTTGCAATTGATCGCTGAATGTGAAAATATTCAGTACAGTCACAGAGTTTTACTAGTTGCAGGGAGGTTGCTGGCCTATTTTCACTCTAGTGTGACAGAGCCATAATATATGGTATAAAATTAGTATGCAGTATTAGTTTTCATGTAGACCTCACCAAGGAGGTTTCCATCCATCCATCCATCCATTTTTTTTTCAATTATCAAATTCAGGGTTGTTGTTGGTGGGGTGGGGGGGATCATGGGAGGAAGCTGAAGTAGCCAGCACAGGGAGAAATTCTTGCTTTGAGGCAACAGTGCTAACCACCACACCACCGTGCTTCCCTAAATAGTAATAGTTTAGCATACTTCAAACAGAGTCAAGAGTAGCAGTCGCTTTACAATAGTCATTTCTAAATTATCAAGCTTACCATTTGAATGATTATCCCTTCAGAAAATTTACATTTTGTTTGCATTATCTCAGGAATTATAGACAATTTGCATCTTTTTGCATTTCCTCATCCAATCTCCCAGATAACTGCTCTGTGAGTCCACTTGCTGTCTCTGGATCTACAACCAAGTTTTCACAACCTGTTTTTATTTGTGAAGCTTAAATGGAAACATTTCCAGTCAATAGGCTTGTGGCTGGCTCTGTGTTTCTGTTGAAGCCTTAGAGAAAATGCCTGGAAGGGTGGGTGGTGGGTGTAGTTTGCGCCAGTGCAAAATGCCCTAATGATTCAGTCATTCCTGTGACAACAAGCTGTTCTTATCCCAAACACCGAGAACCATTAGCCATTAGCATACAGTAAACTGTCTCCTCCACCAAGAAAATGAATGAACGTTTTCCCTCTTGCTTTCTTCCCTTTATGACCACTTTTCTTTCATGGTGAATTTACCATCAGCTGAAAAGCACTGGCAGCTCAGCCAGTTTACAAAAGGAAAAAAAGTAGAAGTATGAAGATGCAATCAATCCTGCGGCTCGAATGAGCAGAATCATTTGTCTCTTTTATTTTCTGTTAGCAGGCTGACTCAAACATTTTTAATCGTATATCTGGTGAGACAGTGAACATTATGTTGATGGCATAATTACCAAAGTGCATGCATACCGTAGCTGTGGCAGTAATGATAATGTTTTGCAACATGATAATGGTAATTTACTATGTTATGGCTAAGACCAAAAAAGCCTTATTTAACAGCCTGAGATGACTAAGAGCAAATTCATATTTACAGTAAGAGCTTGGGTTGTTTGATGCCCTGGAGAGAGAACGGGTTGCAGACAGATGAAAGGAAATGGTTACTGGTCTTGCTCAAGGGCATTTGAATAGAGGCGAGGACTGACTTTTTCATTCTTTTGACCTTTGTTTCTCTTGCAGCTTTGCATAATTTTGCTACCATTTTTAACTCTGAGGCTGTCCCAGCCTCACTCCAAGGTTTTTGCACAGCATGTTTACCCTACAGCAATACCAGAAATTGTATTGATCTATAACTAGTTGGACCTGTGCAGCAGCCTCTGCAACATTGACTGTACCAAAAAAAAGCTCAATATTAACACAAAGCACACATAACCAACCAGTCAAGGAAGTGAAGGACAGAGCCAGTCATTTCACTGCTCTCCTAAGAGTGCCATTTATCACTTTGCCCTTACATATTTTTCAGGTCACTAACACACACACATACACACTTCTTAAACACCCACTACATATGTGGGGAAACCGGTAAGAATGCATTAAATACTATTAAATACACATGTACACAGATATAGATATACCCCAGGGTAATTCATGCACACTCAATCTAATCCTACACAAGGCTATTTTTTACAGCAATCCCAGTAATGGATTCCTTACCATGCGACTCTCCAGAATGGCTCACTTCTACCTGCACTGTCTGCACTGAAATCATTCAAGTGCTTCAGCCTGGCTTGACGTGATAACATGTGTCGCTCATTTTGTGGCACTTTGGCTTTAACAGAACTGCTCTGTTTCTGATTTGTCACGACAGAAGACCAGAAACGGGGAAAGATACGGGACTATTAAGATGTGCGGCTGAAACTGGGAGCGCGGCGTGCCCACTGGCGTGTACAGAGCTCAGATGGAAGAGGAAAGTCATAAAGTGGTTCTTCAAATGTGCTTTTAATGTTACTTAGTGCCAGCAAGCACTATCAAATCAATAACAAAATAAGCTTTTTCTTCTTCTTTTTTTTTTTTTTTAAATCTTCCACTCCCTTCTATCACCTGTTTCATTTCTGAAGTTTATCTTCTCGGTGTCTCTGTGCATCATCTTTTATCATTAGAGCCACTGGATAAGAAGCTATTAGAGAGAAACTGACCCAGCTCCCTGCCGGTCTCAGCAGGCTATAGCCTCATCAAGCTAGTCCCCCCCCAGTGTGACGAGGATGGCCGGCCATTCCGTTTGGAAGGGGATTGACATTGTGTAAAATATTTATCAGTACTCCACTTGTCTCTTGGGAACTGTGTACAAAGACGCTTGTGTGCAGTCGAGCGCATTTACACGCTGGCACCTAAGAGACAAAGACAGCTAAATGTTGATCATTACTGTAGTTGGCTGTAGTCATTATACAGTACCAGTGTGCATTTCTGAAAAGTGAGGAGAAAATTAAACAAAGGAATTGACTATTTATAGATTTTCTTTTAAAATTAAAAAAAGAAAAAAACTCATTAAGACTAACATGTTAACGTATTAATCCTGTGTGTGGAATCCAGTCCTGGATACTTTTATAGCATTTAGCACCAGGCTAACATTAGAAGCTGGAGGAGAAGAGAACTCGTAGGCATTTACGTGCCATGGAGGCAAATTTTAATTGGTGTCTGCACCCTCAGACTCAAGATATAAAGGATCATACCTATGTTTTATCATCCCCTTCACCAAAGAAGCAAAAATGTGAAGGAACAAGACAACGTGACTGGAATCTTGATAAAATGTCATCCTCTTCCTCCTTACCTCAAGCCTCATCTCCTGAACTGAAGTCATTGCTCTAATACACAAAAACGTGTGTAAACATGCTTATCCAGGTGCCAGTTTAGCTCACTGGATGAGCAGGTATGCATTTGCCTTATAGCTAAAGTACAGCGGGTTCGAGTCTGACCTGTAGTCTTTTGTTGCGTGTCTTCCCCTGCTCTCTCTCTCTCTATTAGCTATTATTATGACAGCTAATGTTAACCTTGAGTGTCCTAAAAATCACTCTTTCCCTCTGACAGCCTACACTCACTACAGATGAACGGCGGCCAGAGTTGTTTGTCCTACAGCAGCCACCGTAGATAGCACTATGCACTTGAATTGGGAGGGGTAAGAAAACAGAACTCAGTTGACTGCAATCTGCAATCTACTGACATCTGGTGGTGAGATTTTACACACTGTAACTTTAAAACAAACATCTTTTGTATACTTTAAAATACTTTTTCAATATACTATAGCATACTTTTATAAAATATATATTTTTCCTTCAGTTGGTTTATACTGAAATATAAGAACAATCTGAGAAGAATTCAGATTTTTTTTTATTTTTCATGTCTTCTACAGTTTTCATGTGGGGAAGATGTTGCATTTGATATGCAACTTCAGCTTCTGTTTTTTTGTTTATTTGTTTGTAACACAACCTCATAAATATAGTCAACAGGAGACTAGTGTAGTGTAGTGTAGAGGCTATAGTCACCACTTGGACTTGCTCCAATCCCTGTACACTCCCAGTGGATATTAAAGCGAGGACAGCTTGACTAATAGGTGTGCTTAAATAGGAAGCTATGGTCAGCAGCTGTCTGATTCATTTCTAATTCAAGTCATTGAACAGGACTTTTCAACCATGTTTGTGGTGTGCCGGCCTTTTCGAACATTTTTTTAATGAAATTATCAGACAAATGATATTGGCCTGCTGTGAGATACAGTCCATCCATGAAGTTTGTACTTCAGTTTTGATGAATGAAATTTGCAAGCTGTGCACATAAACACATATACCACTAATTACTGTAATTGGCTGTATATGTGTTTGTGTGCACAGCTTGCTAACCAAGCTTGCTAGCATGAACTGATAACTTAGCACTCCACCCGCTATTCTAAATATGGTCAGGTCTGGTTTAAAAAAAAAAAAGCATCATGGTTGAAGGCAAAACGCTAAAGTTGAGGCTCAAAATGCCAAGTCCGACATCACAGAGGCTACATCCATCTTTTATATACTGTCTATGTTTAGGACTCAATTTTTATAAAATTAGCGTTTTGAAAGCAAGAACAGGTAACATTAAAAAGCCAGCTCAAGATTAGTGTACTTTCAACTTGTAGACTTGATGTTAGCTGATGAGAACTACCTGTGACAATTACCATTTCAGATTGCAAGATGATCCGTCGCCAGTTAAAATGAGAGGATGCTTTTGTCTGCCTTGTCTGAAATAAAGGCCTCACTTTTTCAAAATGTCCTTTTTCAGTTTAAGTAGTAAATGTGCTGCAGTTATTCACTGTAACCTGTATGTGTGCAAAGAGAGAACGGTAAGCCTGACAAGGATAGTAACATTATCCTGTGGGGCGGGGCTTTAATGCGGGTCAGTTGGGATTTATGATCAGCTGTAGGAGTGCATTTAAAAGGAGAGCAGAATGGCATGGAGACAGAGCAAAAACCATTAAAATTAAAAATTGATCGCCCCTGTTTAACAGTCACCATTTATCCCAGGAGTTGACAAAAGATATGGAGAGTGAGTGAGTCAGAGAGTGGCATGCAGTGACCATCAGCTTTAAGTGCTTTGAGCGTGGGTAGAAGGCAGGATCACTGCTTCCTTAAGTCCACCACTGGGGATTCATTTATATGTAAACCATGGTCTGTATCACTCAACGGTATGAACAAGTGCAATTAGCGCTGTCAATAAAATGTGTGTGTGCACAGCAGATGTGTGGGTAGTTTTTACATAATGCAAGCTATAAAAAAAGCACTTGCATTTTAAATCTGCCCAAATCTGCACATTATTATCAGTAGTGGTAGTTTATTACAGTGGTAAGTTTAGCTGTGTTCTTTCTGGGCGCTCTATGTGTGCTTATTGTTAACGTGGACACTTGAAAGGATTGTTTACTGGAGTCATTGAGTTACCCAACCCTTGAGGGATCGTTGTGTGTGTGTTTATGGGCGTGAGAAAGAGAAAGAGGATGGGAGGGAGCACTTTACAAGTCCTTCAGACACGTGAATGTTTAGCACAAAGATCATTTCATTTGCTTTCATAGGAGGGAGATGACACTGATGCAAAACGATGCTGGGTTAAAAGACACACATATTTACACACACGTTTAAGCTCTTCCTCTTTCTCTCTCTCTCACACACACACACACAACTGATATGTCTGAATATCCATAACTCTCCATAGATGCTACAGATTTTGCCTAGAAAGCATGTGCGTGTGTTCATGTTTGTGTGTGTGGTTGTCAGAGCTCAGAGATCAGGTACCGGACTGCCAACGAGCGAGAGCTCTCTGGGGGCCTGTCCTTGACAGACTTGCCACTTGTTTTTCTCGCCTCTGTGTGTGTGTGTGTGTGTGTGTGTGTGTGTGTGCAAAAGAATCTGTTTCAAACTCTCGGTGTCTCCTGCTTTTTTAAAGCTAAGTGAGTGCAATGTGATTCGCAGTTTCACAGTTTTCATGTGACTGGCACACTTGATGTTGGGATTTTCCAAGAATTCAACCTTCCTCTTGTGAAGATGCAACACTGTGCAAATGCATCTTACTGCCACATTGGTTACATTTAACTTGCAATTATGTATACAGTCCAGTATTATAATGATAGTACAATCAGAATGTGAATTTTCTTTTACTCTTAGAATATCTTCTTCTTCTTCCCTTGGCTGCTCCCTTTAGGGGTTGCCACAGTGGATCATCTGCCCATACATCATAGCAGGTCTCCCTACCATCTTGTAAACTTTCCTTTCACTGTTGCTGCTATCCTTCTGTCCTTCAAGATTACCCCAACTCAGTTTCTCTTTCTATCTACACCATGGTAGAACAGCTGGAATCCACCTCCAATGCTCCTGGTCTTGCTTCCCTTCTACCTGGTCTCCTACATACAGAATATATCTACCTTCCTTCTCTCCTTCATATCAGCCAACTCTCTCCTTTTACCAGTTATAGTCTCTACATTTAGAGATCTTTACTTTCACCTCAAATCTCCTGGCTTTCCTTCTCTCTCACTGCCTTCTATCACGCCTTCCCCCTTTCCTCTTCCTTTGTCTTCAGAAAACAGTAGCACAGTTTCCACCGGCACCCTGTTGGCCCACAGCACCGGAGGTGGTCGTTGTTAACCTGGGCCCTAACCAGTCCAGTGTGGAAATCTCATTCTTTATTATCCACATGTTTGATTTGGCCAAGATTTTACGCAGAATGCCCTTCCTGACGCAACCCTCCACATTTACCCAGGCTTGGGGCCAGCTCTAGGCTGG
>VUQS01076315.1:0-13933 GCA_015108495.1 Heterochromis multidens
AAAAGAATCCCAAAAAGTTGAATCTGTTCATCTGGACGTAGCGTTTTCAGTGGGAGAAACGTTTCGTCACCTCTGGTGACTTCTTCAGTCTCAGCTGACTGCAGGCTTCTCCAACCTTACCTAACCTCATTCCCCAATCTCTGTGAATGGTACGCATAGTCATTGATCAGTGGTATGCAAATTGTCATGACCATTGATCATGAAACTGACCAAATGGCCCATTGTTCGTCAATGGTGCTGGTTTCGGTCATTATGTAATGTACTGTTTATAAGGTTGGAGAAGCCTGCAGTCAGCTGAGACTGAAGAAGTCACCAGGGGTGACGAAACGTTTCTCCCACTGAAAACGGTACGTCCAGATGAACAGATTCAACTTTTTGGGATTCTTTTACCTGGATTATTGAGCATGCATCAAGTAATCAGTAGGTAGTTACTAAATATTTCAATTCAAGGACTCTTGAATAGACTGGTAGTAAAGCACAGTCACACTAAGAAATAGGTTGAAGTGATGAAC
This sequence comes from Heterochromis multidens, assembly GCA_015108495.1. Lineage (NCBI taxonomy): Eukaryota > Metazoa > Chordata > Actinopteri > Cichliformes > Cichlidae > Heterochromis > Heterochromis multidens. The sequence goes on from VUQS01076315.1 coordinate 513, forward strand.
CTTAAAAAACAAGACTTAGCTGGCTGTACACACGACTTGAAATTAATGCAATTTTTTAAAATAATTGGATTTTATTCAAAAAAATGTGTAAATCAGAATTTAAATGCTAGCTTTGGTGGCTGATGGCTGTCAGCCATCAGTGTTAACAAAGGTGTGCCACAGGGTTCTTCTCTAGGACCACTTTTAGTCTCATGTTTCATGTGACCTACTGTAAAATTTAGAAAATGTACAGTTTACATGTAAGTGTGGCTCCACAGTGAAGTCTTTTACACTTTGGCCTAACATGTTAAAGATGCCTGGTTCAAGACCAGGAGGAGATGCAAATTCCTTGGGGGTTGGATCAGGAAGGGCATGTGCTCTAAAAGTCTGCCAAAATTAAATAGACAGAGCCATCTACTATGGCTTGTGAATAAGGAAGCAGCTGAAAGAAGCTTATCTTTAAGTAAACAATGCCATGTTGTATATGACAGTGCCCTCTGCTGACCAGTAGTTCATAACTTAGTTGTTTTTGGGGTTTTTTTTAAATTAATGTTAAAGTAAATACATTCTGTTTTCTAGTGAAAGTATTACTGCTGTTAATAGAACACTTAATTCATAATTTACATTTTATTTATTATATATTATGTTTATTGTACCAACTTTGGATCTTGTACCAAACTGGCCAAAAAAATCTGTTACTGCTGCTGTAAATCAGATTAATTCCAGCATTATTTGTTTCTGTGTTTGTGCCTGCCACACCCTTGTATCCTGAAGCCTTGTATGATTCAATATTTCACTTTACTCATATGTCTTGTCCTTGCTCTCTCTCTCTCTCTCTCTCCAGCCACAGCGTGTTTTGCCGTGTGTTTGCTTTCTCTCGCCTGGGCCTTAGTGCTCTATGCCAGAGCCTGTTCACTAGTCAGACCAGGACACTTACAAATGACCCCAGCTGCCATTCTCTGTCGACTGCTGTGGAGGGTGGGCAGGTTTAACATCTTTCCATCAACCGGCTTTTACAACACAGTATCTAACAGTAACCAGAATGCTACTGTGACTGTGTTCTGGTATGTCATGAGCATGTTTTTTTGGTTGTGTTTGTGTGACACTCATGATTTCTTTCTGCAGGTCAGTATGTTGGGATCCAGGTTTGCCATTCTCATGCTCTTCACACGTATCTTCAAACAGTGGGTCCTGGGGGTCATCGGTAAGTCTGGATTCCAAGGCTTCATCTCAGAGTTTAGATTTTGTTGAATCAGTTTGCTTTCTACTGAGTAAAGGCATGAATGAAGACACTGGTGACACCACGTCATGGTCCACCTGAATTCTTCATTAGTGTTTATGAATGTGTTAGAGTCATAATTAAAGAGTACCTGCAATTCTCATTTTCAAGGCCATATTTTTATTCTTGGAGAATTATTCTAGCAGAGTAATTTTGCATGACACTGATTGGCAGTTCCTTGCGGGCTACTGTGCTCACAGCCAGACCTGCGTGGCTAAGGATATTCCCTGTCTGACATCATACAGAACCAGGAGTACAAAAACAAAAACTTTGACCGTGTTTAATGTGAGCATCCATCGCTGTAACAATGTATAGATGACAGGAAACTAAGGAAAAGAATAATAAGTCCCCTCAAAGGATATATATGTGTCTGTTTCAGGTGTGCACTGGTTGGGTGCAACTTTCTGGATGGTCTCCCAGCAGACGGATATCATACGATCAACAAGCCGATGGAGACTCTTCAATCTTGTTCTGGGAGCTATTCACGTCTTCCTCTTCCTCAATGTGAAGTACGGTCAATCCAGATACCGCATGGCTGGGTTTTATCTGGTAAGTGTGTTTGTGTTCACATCATGCTTGTGTGCTCATGATATTATAACATATGACTCTTGAAAAAGGAAAGCTGTGAGTTAAGTACATCATCAGAAAAGTGAAAAAATATATAATCTTTGAAAATGACTTGATTTTAACTGTGTAGAGCTTTGCTTTATACTTCAGAGGTGGAGGTGGAACACATAAAATGCTGAAAATGTCACCTAATATAGTTCTTATTTCACAGAAGGCTTTTTGACATGCCAACAAAAATGATTAAACTATTCATGTGTTTTTCCTTCTGTGACAGGCTATGGGATCTTCTGTCAAAGAGATCTTTTGTAATGTTATTTGAGGGGAAAAAAAATGTCCACCAGATGCCATGCGTGAGCTGCAAATGATTCAAATGTTAAATCGTTGCAGTCTCAATTTGGGATTGGATGTCTGTTCATTCTTCCTCAGGTTATGTTCATAGAGAATGCTTTTCTTCTTCTGGCCTCCTCCTGGTTGTTTGCCATGGTGTCCTGGGACACTGTGGGCATCCCAGCTGCAGTCTTCTGCAGCTTCCTTATTGGTGAGATGAAGCCACATTCTGATATTTCTGTGTGCAAATTCAAGTTATAAAAAGGGAACATTATAACTTTTTGAAGACCTCATTGTTTCTCTTTCTGTCACTTGTTTTTTTCTCACTCTAGGAGTGATAGCACTGGTGCTGTACTATCGTTTCCTCCATCCAAAGTCTTTTGAGATCTTCCAGAGTATACGTCACAGGGGGATAGCCGGGGCCTGCATGGAGCGTGGATCTACACTTTCATTAGAGGAGAAAGTCACGCCCACTTTCCATCGACATGCAACACTGTCTGGTCTGCTATATATCTATCTATATATCTATCTGTCTATCTATCTATCTATCTATCTGTCTATGAGTGACTGTGCATGTTCTGATCAGGAGGCGGGACCCTCATGGACCTTCCTATCCAATGGGAGGGCTGGAAGCATCACCACTGGCTGCTGATTCGCTTAGCTCTGAAGACAGGGGATGTTTCAAGGATCTGGTCTGCGTATGGTGAGGGGGGACTGGCTGGACTGATGGGTCTGTCTGAAGAAGTTCACTCTCCTGATGAACCACATATCCATCGGGTTAGTTGCCATCTTAAGTTTTGCATCTTAATAACTGGACTTCCTTAAACTTAATGTTTTGTTTTGTTTTGTTTTGTTTTATGTTGTTTTTTAAGGTGTGGAAATCATCTTTTTGATGAAAAAATGTCTTATTTTCAAACCTGTCCTCCATGGTATGAAAGTGTGATTTTATAAAAAGGGTTCTTATTCTTACTTTTGCTGTGACTTGTCAGATTCCACCAATTCAACCACAGGTTTATCAGAGCCCACAACCAGCTCCTCAACCTCCTCCTCCTCCACCGGCTTCTCCACAGGCTTCACAGGCAAGATTTCTGATTAACACCCTATACAGGCCACCATAAAGGGTTAATGTGTCTATTCTAAACTAAGAATGAAGTAAATTCCTAATTTAAGCCACTTAAAAGCTGAAACCAAACTTGGTGGGTTAGTTCAGTAGGCGAGTAGGCAATTAGTGTGATTCATTTAAAAAAAGGCTTATTTTTCTGTACAAGATACATTATGTTTGTTTGTCTGCAGTCTGAGGCTCAGGTGTCTGTATTGTCTCCAGGTGAGAAAGGTGGTCCAGCCACCAAAGCCAGCTCACTCCACTATAGTGGCCCGACCGGTGAGAAAAGCTCCTCCGACAACAATCCATGATATGAGAAGGTTTCCAGAGATCATCCCAGTCCAGGAGGTCATTCTTGAAGAAACTGCAGAAGAAGACTCCAGTGCTGCCCAATCAGAGGAAAAAGGTTAAATTAATGATAAACACTGAATGTTGCTGACAGTGCACACAAAAAAACAGGCACATGTAGTTATAAAATACTATATAGAACTGCATTAGATCATTTTTAATAATAACGGAATAACCTTGAATGAAAGTTTTATGCTATTGGGCATCCTTGAGTTGAAGACAATATAATATATTTATTATGAGCAGATCCTCACCTCTGACCTTTACTTAATAAGGAAGTGAACACAGGGTGAATGTTTTTAGCAGCTAAATGCTCTGCTGTGTTCATCAGCAAGTCAGTAACAGTGTCTGGAGTGTACAGTAGTGTGCAGTGTGCAGAGTCTATGCATACACCCTGAACATACTTAAGTTATGTTGTTCATTCTTAGCTAAAGGAAAAATTAGTATACTGAATGCATTATATGCTGTGACCTTCTTATTAGTATAGTGTATTTATTATACACAGAAAAATCTGCTGCACTAGGTTTCTTACCACCAGTATTGTAATCCCTGCAGTATACATGGGTATTGTTTTAATCTGACTTATCTTTTTTAATGCTTTCATTTTTTAAGGCGATGAGGAGTTTCAAAGCGCCGCTTACGGCTCACCATCGCTTTCGTCTCCTCAACAAGCAGGAAGCCTTCGCCACATCGACAGCAATCAGGCAACTCTGACCGAGGCCTCGTCTTCAGTGGGTTCTCTAGACATCAAGACACCAGGCTGGTCACCTGAGCGACGTTCCCCTCTCCTGATTGGTTCCCCAGAGAAAAAACCAGGGGTCCCTGGAGAATCAAGCACTACCCTGTATTTCAGTGCAGATGCGCAGTCTCCCTCCAGTGGGAGCTATCTTGGCTGGGGCTCAGAGCTGTCACCCATCTCCAGCTACAGAAGTCCCTACCGGATCAGGGAGGCCCGTTTTGTCACATCCACGCCCCGACTGGAGCCCCGAGCAGGGGCTGAAAGTCCAGGCCCGGCCCCTGTCATTGTCATCCCTGCCACTCCTGGTACAACACCAGGTGGTACCCCAGGTGGGACCCCTAGTGCTTCAACACCTGCAGCATCAACTCCTGTAGCTTCAACTCCTGCTGCTTCAACTCCTGGTGCTGCAACTCCCGCTGCTTCAACTCCTGGTGCTGCAACTCCTGGTGCTGGAACTCCTGGCGCAACTACACCTGGTACGCCCATTGTTCCTCTCACTCCACTCATCTCCCACGCTCGCAAACAGATGGTCCAGTTTGTGGACAGCAGAGAGAGGGCAGTGTAAGGAGGATGGAGGTACAGGGTAAAGAAAACCCTGGGTGGGGGATGGTGTATTTTCCAGTTTTGCTGTTCTCAGCATTAGAGTCTTTTAAGTTAACTTTAAACTGTCATAGAAAGATATAAGTATAATATTGCAAATGTTTTTCCCCTTGTGTGCAGCTAGACAGGAATTAATTGCAGAAAGTGTATCACACAACAACATCTAAAGAGACAACCCTTCAATTTTAATAGCAGGACCCCTGGATTTTTATTTATGTGTAATCCTATGCAAGCCATCAGAGCAATTTGCAGAAACATTTAACACTAATATATGTGAGGGGATTAGTTAAAATATTTTTGCTCATTATAGATTACAGATAAGTATTTACATAAAATAAGATCTGGACTACTTCTCAAAATAAATCTATTTCATGTGTGCTAATGAGTCATTTAGATAAACCTTCAAACCAAATTTTAAACTATTACAGTATAACAATAACAACAGAAAACTTACACCTAAGTGTCAGCTGAGGTTACCTTGGATAAAATGTAAGAGAAATCAAATTAGTTGCTATGATGAGAAACTAGCTGTGGCTTATGATTAAAATTTAAAGCATGAACAATCACATCAGTTAAAGCAAAGTTACTGAGCTGTTGTTGAGTTGTTGGATCCTTTTAACCAAAAAAATACTAAATCACCAGTTTACAATAACCCAACATGCTGTCTGCCAGCATCACACACCAGTGCAAAAATTTTTAATGTAAATGAACTCATCTTCAGGCAAACATTTACTTTTCTTGACATTATCATGCTTGGTTTCTTTCTTTTTTCTGTCTTTCTTCCTTCCTTTCTTTTAAACAAAAGGCTCTTGATGTTGAACATCTCATCCAGTTTTCAAGAAACCACTAATTATTCAATCAGTCACTGAGTTATATTTACAGTGAAGTACATATTGGTGTTTACATACATCACATACACATTGAAACAGAGGCCAGAAATAAAGAATTATAAAATAATACAGTCAGTGTATCTTATCTTTATTTAAATGAAATAAATCTATAATGATTATATGTATAAGAATGTTATTTAAATGAAATAAATCCATAATGATTATATGTATAAGAATGTTATTTAAATGAAATAAATCCATAATGATTATATGTATAAGAATGTTTATCTATATAAAAGTACACACACACACACACACACACAGATATATACATATATGTATATATCTGTGTGTGTGTGCTTTCCTTTGTTTATTTACTTTGACTGCAATAATTTAAAACAGAAGGTACAGCTTAACTTTATTTTTAGGTAGCTGACTGCTCGTAGCATTATATTTTTTGCAAACTGTACTACAGTTATAAGGTGGGAATTCATCAAAGGGAGAGTCATTAAATAGAGAGTATTAAAGGAGTTAAATAGCTATTATTAAAGGGTGTTTATTTTATTAAATGCATTTCATTTTTCTTATTTTTTTATATAACCTCTGTTTTTGTGTTTACTAATCAAGTATTTGATATTAAAATGTATCTTTTATGCATTGATTATAACACCAATTTTCAGGCTCTGACTATTGCATATTTCTTCTCCTTTGGACTTACGAAAGAAGGGAAGTTTATGATTGATAAAATATGTTTGACACAAGATAAGGAACTGCAATAGCATAATTTATCAGTTCTGTGCACTGTTAAGGTCAATGACGGGGGCGTGAAAAGATATATTTTCTGGGTGGGGGTTAAACTTGCGTGGTGTTCTTTCTGACCCAGCTAAATCTTCAGATTAATACAAGTTCTTTCAAGTTTTACATTTTAATTTCAAATCTTAAATCTTGCTTCACTGCCTACTTACTAACTGGTATAATATCAAAGCGTATTGTGTCCTGTAGAGTGTGTCCAAAAAGCGTGTCACATTACACTCTTCTGAAACAAATGAAAATGGTTCACAAACCTTGTTAACTCAGACCACTTTTAGCAATTTGTGTCCTCCTCAGCCTGTCCATCAGTTAAACCACCTACCTCAATAAAATTGAATTTCCGTGTTGCAGTTTTATTTTAAAACATTTAGTAATGTAGCTAACAGAAGAAGAAAAATTAGCTGTGGCACAGTCAAAGAAAAAATTAGAAATGAATGCGCTGCTATTAGTCTGAAGTGGTCAGTACCTCTATTTACGTCATGATATGAAAAATTGTATGTGAAGTCAAAATGTAATCGCAGAGTGTGGTATTTGACAATGTTAGTCTTCCATGTGGGTTTATCTATTTTTCTGTTTTTTTCTGTGCTGTATTACTTTACAAACAAAACAATAACTGCATAGTAGTAACTATGAGGTCTGTATATGTAATGAGCAGGTAAATGGTTTCGCTGCTCGTGTTTGAAGGAGAGGAAACACGGGCAGCACTTTAAGATACTGTGAGACTGAGTTTATGGAACAAAGTAGAGTCTTTGAAACTAGAAACTTGCTTTTGGTAGAAACTGCTTTTTTCAAACTGATGTCCATTTACTGCAGCTTTCTGATAGATAAGTCACTGCATGTTGCTCATTCATACAGGCAGACAGAGAGTTGTATCTACTCCCATAGAGAAAGAATCACTGACATTAACTACACATTACTTATATACTTTAAGTGCACATTACAGTTTTAAACACATGCTAGAATGTATGTGTACGCAACAGGAATAAGCTAGCTAATGATTTTAGTGCACTTATGAAAAAATATCCACACTCATGCTTTAAATGCATCAGCGCTTTGCCTTGTAGAAAGACAGCTTTAGCTGCCATGCTTGCCTCATGTGTGTATATTGCTTTAAAATAGAATAACATGCTTTGCTTTGTGTACCTGATGTATATGATAATATCTACCTGTGTTTCTAATTTGATTAATTTTGTACTTTTAAAAAGTTCTTTTATATTTGATCACAGTTACTGTTCATGGGATGTCTGGTCAAGGTTTTGTGTTAAAGTTTGAAGATGTTTAGGGAGCAGTTATCACTGACAGACTTGAATTAGTTTGCTGATTCATTGTAACTTCGTCACATGGTCACTGGACGACCTCCTTTGATCGGTACGCATCACCTCATCTCTGCAAGGATTTCCACAGAGCAGCTGTGGATGGTAGTAGTGACTCATTAAGTGTGCTATTGATGTGACAAAAATAAAGTCATTTGCCATGATCAAAGTCCAGAGTGATCTGTTGGATTTTACTGCTCACGAGTGATTAATTTATCCTCAGTCTGTCATGGTTCAGGCAGGTTTTGGGTTTTTGTATTTTTTTTTTTCTCTTGTTCTCTGAGTCACAGGTGGAGTGCTGGGCAGTCTTCTCTGTTGGTCCCGCCTTCAGGCGGAGTCGTCTGTCTTGGGTCGTCCTTCTCACACCTGCTTCTTGTTAACTCATCTACCTGTGGCTGTTTAAGGGCTGGATGGCGCAGTAATTCCTTGTCAGATTGTTAGTCATCATGTTTTCAGCCTTTACCTCTGTGTGGGCGCCTCTGGAGAAACTCTCCTGCAAAGAGAAGGACTTACCTGAAACTCACCTGCCTGCCCACTCTCCACTCTCCACTGTCACACACTCTCCCTGTCTGGATGCCTGCCTGCCTGCTCTCCTCAGATCCCTCAAAAACTTCTGTTCTGGAATTGCTCAAGTAAGATAACAAGATCTAATCACAATAGTTTAGAGATTCTTCCACACTCTCCATTGTCCCAGCTAACATTCCTTCTCCTCTCTCGCAGAGTTCCTGGTTCAGTTCCCAGAGTCAGTTTTGCCACACCAGTCTCCTGTTTGTTCTCAGTAAACTATTCCCAGTTTGTACATAAATCCTTTTAAATTTGCTCCTGGTGTGCTGAGTCTGAATTTAGAGTCCAATTTCTGCCAAAACATGACAGTCATGTTAACAGTATTATTGTGAGCAATAGACCCACATAAGTGGAAGTGCAGCACCATGAGTTTTATTCTAACACATATCTGGCAACAGTCGCAAAGGTCATCGGATCTAAAGATCAAACATCTCAAACATGCAGCAAAGCAATATAAATAACCTGCAGAGGGCTGTAACTCGTCCAGTCCTTTAAATTCATGTGTCAAAATGAAGTTTTTGTTCTAAAGAATAACTGGATATTCATGTGTGCCTCACATTGCCTCAGATTTTATTGTGCAAAAAAAAAAATGGTCTGAAAGTGGGTTGACAGACCATTTAAAAAAAAACAAAAAACATTGAAAATGATTTGATATATGAAGGTAAAATTTCATAGCCTTCATTATATACGTTCAAACTTTGGACCATAAATTTTTTTATGCGAATCGGATATGGTCGAGCAGAAAATGTTCTAAAAATGGGCTAAGATGGAATGGCCCATTTATAAGCAATTGTGGACAATTTTACTTAGTCATTTGTCTAAACTTCCTAAAACTTTTGAAAATGCTTACAAAGATTGACAAATGCACTTTCTCATGTGCAGTAGTAAATTGTTTTGAAGTATTTTACATAAAGTTCTAAGGAATTCTGCTATTGCTTGAGAAGGTGCCAAAACTTATGTCAATACAATAAACCGTTTCATCATAATATCATAACATTGCTGAAATGTTTTCAGTTTTTTTGCTTTGAATTATCACTTTACAAAAACATCATTCTTTTCACTACTAGATAGGCCTTTGACACACTAACTTGACCCCAGACTGCTGCTACTTATGTGTTCCTATATATAATATTCTTATTAGAAACTGGGTCATCTGCTCTGGTTACACAAGAAATCACTTTTTTTTTTCTTTTGTTAAAATTTGGATGTGCTTTTATGCAACTTACTTGTTGAAACAGTGATTAAGATTGATGTGGTGTGCTTATACTATTTTCCCCAACTCATCACTTTGAAAGTCAGATGACAGACTCATAAAAGGAAGAGAAAGCAGCTGGACAATCAGCATGTTCTTTGTGGTCAGTGATCCACAGCACAATAGATCATGAATGGCCAAAAAATAAAAGTGCCTTATCAGGGTTAAATCACAAGATACGACTCAGAAGAATAAAACTAGATGGTTCAGTAACACATACAGTACATAGATAATATGGAAACAGATAATTATAATTTACACCACCTGTGTATTTATTGCAGACTATCTTAATCAGATAAATAAATGACCGTATGGGCTTGACTAAATCTAACTGGTCTCAAGTAACTGTTTCAAGTAAATGTAATCATCATCTGTTCCTGATGCCAGCACAGTACCAAGGTTTTTTTGTGTTATATTAACACTGTTTTCCTACATGATACAGCTGGACGATCACCAGGACAGGTTTCAGTGTCATTGCAGAAGCAAGTCTCACAGGTCTCTCCACGTTCGCTTATTTAGACAATTATTTTTAAGCATTATCTGAATAAACTTCCAGAATGGTCACTGGGTGATATAAACTACATATATCAAATCACCAGTCAAATCTGATTTAAAAAAACTGATAAAAAGTTTCTGACCTGGGCCCAAAACAAGGCTTTGAATGGCTCTTTCTCTGGAAATTATACCACAAATTTCAGTTCAGTTTTTATTTGAGCAACAGTTTCTCACTTTCTTGCTCACAAATGTACTACATTTAGATTACATTTCATTTTTCAGATTTAGACTGCAGCTATTCTACTTGGAATTTATTGTAGCACCTTGGCAGCGCTACCTTCACAAGTAAGGACGAGAGTTTGAGCTTTGAGCACAACACAAAGGCAAAACCACAAAACTCACAACTGACTTGGGTGTCATATTACAATAATATAATATCGAAGTCTATTTCAATTAAAACAAATAAGATATGTTATAAGTAAAAATGTGAGCAAATAAATACTTAAACTGCAGGATTTTCATTCTGAATAAATTCCAAATAAATAAATAAATAAATGGTCTAAACCAGTGGTTAACTTTAGCACCACCCAGCGGTCAACTGCAGCATCAACTGAGCCCTACCGCGCCACATTTTCGTTAAAAAAACAACAACAAACAAACATAAAAAACAACAACAACAACAACAACCGTATTTTAGTGCGATAGACCTAAATTCAGATGGTTGATTTTATCTGTAAGAAATAATTACTGATCATCCAAACCAACGGAAGAGCTCGAGGACCGCGTGAGTGTGGGTGAGATCACGTGAGCTGAATTCATGTGACCGCTTCACGTGTTTCAAAGAATAAATAAAAAAGCAGGGAGGGTCGTTTTACGTCCAGATACGCTATTGTAGTCACACCGACAGGCTCAGGTGGGGCGACCTGGAGCTGAAGAACTGATCAAACTCTCACTAACAGCTGACAAACAAACTACAGGTAGACATTTTGTCGTTTCTTCCTCAGATTTTAGCCGTTAGATTGTTGACACGGAGAGTTGACTGCTAGCTAAATCTGTTTTACATAAACTGGTAGAGAAAACACGTAAAAAAAAAAAGAAGAAAAAGCTAAATACAGTTTATATTTGTTTATCATTAACATCGACCAAAACCATGCGGAAGAAACAAAGAGTTTGGAGCTTCTGGGTGTCCGTTAGTTTATTTGTTTGCGTGGCTTACATGTTGCTGGTTGTTGTTTTTGACCGGGTGACCTATTTTAGATTTACGGTCAGAGGTTTTGAAACAGGTGGAGCCCTTCTCTCCCCCCCCCCCTTAGAAACGAACGTATCACACGTGACTCACCCTTATAATTCATTATTCTATGAGTTTTGGTATAAGCAGGGAAATAGAAAGTGAAACTGTTTCATAAGAGCAAAGGAAATACTGAAATTTTGTTTAGTTTGTTGTGAACATGTCAGATTCAGAAGGGGATCCCAGGTGGAGGAGTAAACCAGAGAGAGGTGAAATGCATTATTTTTGATAGAGTGTGTTGTTGAGTGCAAAGGAAATGGAAAAGCATGACCGTCTTCAAGAACAAGGTGTTACCTATAAATGACCTCAGACACTTTCTGTTAGCAGGCCCTCAGCAGGAGAAGAGGAAGTACATTTTTACCTGTGGTGATCAAGAGTTCCCCTTCCCTACAATTAGGGGTGGTGGATCTGGTGGCTGTGTTGTGCTGTGTGGGATTTCCAGAGGGAAATCTACACAAAGGAGTTGTAATTGAACACCTTCATCCTATGATGAAACATTTCTGTCCTTAAGGTAATTGTGGCTTCCAGGAAGACAATGCCCCCATCAGATGGTTTGAGCATGAAAAAGATGAGTCATATGCTTTGACCCTTGCAGTCAGATCTTAGTCCATTTCAACAGCCGTGGCCTGCATGCTTTAAACGGCATCAAATGAGAGGATATGTTTTGAAAGTGTCCCAGCAGCTTAGTGTAAAAAAAAAAAAGGCCTTAAGATGCTTTGTGTTGGTTTTTCTTTTAATTTGTCCATGTGCAGGCAAGAGGGAGGAGTATTACAAAATGTTAAACTACAGCATTTTAAAAGACTTAATTCCTGTATTTTCAGATGATTGATTTAACTTCATAGATTGTAGTAATTGCTGGTCAAAAAAAGAAGATTGAGAAACCAAAGGGCTCCTTCCTCCTGAACTAGTTTCAGTGGCTTTGGCTTTGACTCATCTTTTTTTTTTGGTCTGTCTCTTAAACCTCCCACATAGGGGGAACATTTACGGCCACTTGGCTTTGTTAAAATCATCATTAAACTGTCATCAACCTTAATGTGGAAGGTTTTTTTTGAGAATTAAGAGTATGCCTAAACAACTATCACAGCCTTTCACTATGAGTCAGCAGCTTAAAGCAGCTGAGTGACGAGTGTGTTCAAAGGTACTGACTTGGTACTTATTCCTTTAGGGACGACAACATTTCTTCTTGGCAGGTTTTTCATCCACTTCATCCCCAAATCACCAGGTTTTTGTGATGGGGGGTGAAACCACTTCCAAATCCTTGGTGTCTTTTTAAACATGTTGTATCATTTAAGAATTTCTTGTGGCTTTAAGAATTTTTTATCGTTATTTTAAACTGTCCTTATTTTGCACAGGGAATAGTTTCTTCAGTGTTAAGGGGGTTCACATTTATATTATTTTTATAGCACATGCACAACAATTAAAAAATAGTACTACAACTGGAGGACACTTTGACATCTCTACACACAGCCTGTAAACATGCTCTCCTTTGTTGAGCTGCAAGGCGTCTGATCTTTTTTTTTTTTTTTTGGCGGTGGTTTTTAAAGTGTGTGTGTGTGTCAGGTGGTACTTCAGTGCGATCTCAGAGCGAATGTGTCATTCTGCTACGGGAAATATCTTCTGTTCTCACTTCACAACACATCATGTGATAGAAACCAGTTTCACTGAAATTCACATGTTCTGTTTCTCAGACACGCCTGTGATTTAAAAACAGGACCTGTCTGAACAGGTGTGCTGATTCACAGATGCCACTAAAATAATTAACTTTTCTTTTCAAGAAAAAGTCTGTGGCAGAGTAAACACCCAGTCTCCACATGTCTGTGAAGGTGCTGAATAAATCCATGTAGAACCTTTTTTTTGCTTTAGTTTTACTTGTAAGCTGATTTTTTTTTTTTTTTTTTTTTTTTGGGGGGGGGGGGTTTTTTTTAAGG
>VUQS01076318.1:0-13568 GCA_015108495.1 Heterochromis multidens
GAAAAGTAATAATTTTGCTGTCCTAAAAAGAAATATTTAAGCCTATACAGTACTGTGCAAATGTTTTAGGCAGGTGTGAAAAAATGCTGTAAACAAAGAATGCTTTCAGAAATATAAATAATTATTGGTTATTTCTATCAATTCACAAAATGCAGGACAACGACCCCAAACATACAGCCAAAGTCATTAAGAACTATCTTCAGCATAAAGAAGAACAAGAAGTCCTGGAAGTGATGGTATGGCCCCCACAGAGCCCTGATCTCAACATCATCGAGTGTGTCTGGGATTACATGAAGAGACAGAAGGATGTGAGGAAGCCTACATCCACAGAAGATCTGTGGTTAGTTCTCTAAGATGTTTGGAAGAACCTACCAGCCGAGTTCCTTCAAAAATTGTGTGGAAGTGTACCTAGAAGAATTGATGCTGTTTTGAAGGCAAAGGGTGGTCACACCAAATATTGATTTGGTTTAGATTTGTCTTTTGTTCATTCACTGCATTTTGTTGATTGATGAAAATAAATGAACAACACTTCCATTTCTGAAAGCATTCTTTGTTTACAGCATTTTTTCACACCTGCCTAAAACTTTTGCACAGTACTGTATATTTAAGACTTTGGTAAAAATCTGTTTATTTTGTAGATAATATTTATGGAGAAATAAAGAAAAATCAAAGGGGTTCACAAACCTGCAACTGTACATTCTTTCTACAGGAGACTGGCTAAAATTGCAGCATAGGGTAGTTAACATTTTCACATAACAACGTAAATCCTTAATTACAATAACTGTAAACAACTTGCATACAATAAATTAAGACATTAAAAAGAGGAACCTGTTGCAGTTCTAAAGAACTTTAATATGGTTCAGATTATAACAGTGCAGTTTTGCCAAGTCAGAGTTGAGTCTGGGGCCAAACACAATATGAAATTCTTGTAACTACCCTCTAACAAGTTGGGGCATGGACACAAGACCTCATGGGGTGTCCTGTGATGCCTGGCACTAGGACATTGGCAGCATACCCTTTGGATCCTGTAGGCTGCCAGATGGGGCCACAGTGAATCAGGCTTTTCTAGTGCATCCCATGGATCCCTAATTGGATTTCTGTTTGGAGCCTGGGTCATATCTTTGACTCTCTGTTGTTTTCCTAAAGCTGTTTCTAAGCATTTTTTGTGGTACAGTAGGGCATGCTGTCCTGCTGGAGAAAGCAGCTGCCTTCATGAAGTGCTTTTGCCATTATGGTGCACTGTGTCTAATGCAATGTTTAGATTGATGGTACATTGTCAATGTAATCCACTTGAATGGCATGATAGTTTGATAAACACCTGAATACTGGGAATTTCTTGATTTGTTGTATTTTTGTTTGTATTTATCTGTAATCCTCACCCTGAATATTCAGAGTGAAGCCCCACATATTTCTGATGCAGTGCTATATTTTAGTTTCATATTTGTTAATCACATTTCTGCACAGCGACTGGGTATAATAAAACTGCAGAGTGCACTAAGGCCTTTGTTTGATTGTCTTCAGTCAGCAGTGAACGCACTCACAGCTCCCCTCAATCACATATCAACTTTCAATAATCAACCAACAACCACAATCACTGATTAAGATGCAGTCCCTTGGGTGACTATCGGATGTGCTGAACACATTGGCAGAACAAATACATTTAAATGAATCAACACCCCCGAGTCATACTAACTGTCAGAATCCTCAAAGCACAGGTCGAGGAGGAGGAGTAGCAGCAATCTTCCACTCCAGCCTATTAATCAACCATAGATCCAGATTGAGTTTTGATTAATTTGAAAGTTTGACTCTTATCCTTGTCCACCCTAATTGGAAAATTAAAAAATTCTGGTGGCTGCCAGTGCTACCCCTGAGCTTCCTATCGGATGCACCTATGGTATGAATGTGAAAATCCTATGTCGCTTCATTCTGAAGTTATCGCATTCACAATATTTTCAGAAAACTTGACCTCTGACCTTGAGTTCAAGGTCACCGAGTTTCAAACTCATCCGAGATTTTTAGTAGCTGCACCTATGGTATGAATTTGAAAGTCCTAGGTGAGTTCCTTCTAGAGTTATCACATTCACAAACTTGGGTGTCCACGCCAACCACCCGCCCAGCAGGGTGACGACAGTACCCCAATCAGCCTTTTTTGGCTGAGGGGTAAAAAACTGTTTTATTTGTTGTTATCTATCGTCCACCTGGCCCTTACTCAGAGTTTCAATCTGATTTCTCAGACTTTTTATCTCCTTTAGTTCTCAGTTCAGATAAAATAATCATAGTGGGTGATGTTCATGTAGATGCTGAAAATGACAGCCTCAGGACTGCATTTAATCTATTATTAGACTCAAAAATCAAAACAATTTCAGTACATTAGATGTCTTTCTGAAAGTGCTATAACAAAATTTAAAGAAGTGCTTCTTTCTTCATTACCTTCTTTAATGCCATGTGCCAACATGAGTACAGAACAAGTACCTAACCTCTACTCCCACAGAGGTTGATTATCTTGTTAAAAGTGTTACATCCTCACTGCATACGACTCTGGATACTGTGGCTCCTCTGAAAAAGAAATCCTCAAATCAGAGAGGTTGACACCCTGGTATACCCTGGTATAAATGCATGCCTTAAACCAGAAAACTCCTAAGCTAGAGAGAAAATGGCATTGCACTAATTTAGAAGATCTTTCTTTCACTTGGAAAAATAGTTTGTTTACTTGATTTACCCTATAAAACACCTCTTGGTAATGCTAGGACGTGTTACTATCTGTCACTGATAGAGAAAAACAGGAACGGCCTCAGGATTCTTTTCAGCACTGTAGCCAGGCTGACACAGACTCAGAGCTCTGTTGAGCCGAGTATTCCTTTAACCATAATCTAGTAATGACTTCATGAATTTCTTCTCAAATAAAATTTTAACTAGTATGGAAAAAAAACTTTTCACATCAGTCCCAACATTTACAGTACCTCATACTGAAAACCTCTAAGACAAAGGAAATGATAGTAGATTTCCGAAGATTCAGGCCCCCTGTCCAGCCTGTGAAAGTTTGTGGGGTGGACATAGAGGTGGTAACAAAATATAAATATCTAGGTTTACACCTAGATAACAAACTAGAAGGGTCACTGAATACAGATGAACTATACAAAAAGGGGCAGAGTTGCCTCTTTTTGTTAAGGAAACTAAGATCTCTTGACATCTGCAGTAAAATGCTGCAGATGTTCTATCAGTCTGTGGTGGCAAGTGTGCTGTTCTATGCTGCAGTCTGCTGGGGAGGCAGCATCAGAAACAAGGATGCAAGGAGACTGGACAAACTAGTGAGGAAAGATGCACACTAAAGACGTTGGAAGGCATACTAAACAACTCTGATCACCCACTTTATAACATCTTTATGGAACAAAAAAACAGTAGCAGTAATTAAACCATTACTTAAAAAGCCATCATTTGACCCAGCTGTCTTGGACTAATAATCAGGCACCATCATATCATAAAGAACACATAGTATCATATTATCCCAATCAAGCACTTCATTCTCAGACTGCAAGTTTATTTGTGGAATAGAGTTTCTAAGAGTAGAATGGGAGGCAGAGCCTTCAGCTTTCAGTTATGCTGCTATAGTCTCAGGCTGCTGTGGGACTTCATGTGATACACTGTGACACACTGAGCATGTCATTACATTTTTGTCTTCTCTCTCCCTGAGTCTGTGTTTTGTCCTGTCTCCCTATGCTCTCTTTTTTATTTTCTCTTTCTTCATTCAGAGAAAAACTGCTTTGTTACAGAGAGATGCTCCCACTTCCAGGACTCTACTGCATGCCAAGATTTCACTTGTATCAAAACAGAGGATAAAGATAAGATACCAGACACTTTATTTATCCCCATAGTTGGGAAATTCCTGTGTTGCAATAAACACACCCAACAAACAAAATAATAGCTTAATAAATAAGGTAGAATAGCTCATTAATATATATTATGACATATCAACATAGGTCAATATGGTACAATTACTCAAAACCAAGGGAAAAAATTGTGTAAAAGTAAAACAATCTATATTATGTCACATTATACGCAGTGGTTCAGAATTTCAAAGGCTCATATTCAGAACAATGCAGTTTTATATTGCAGTGGTCTGAATTTACGTCTTCTTTTATTTCTTTGTAAATTGTAAATACATGAGGATAAAACTGGATAATTACTTGTTACCTTCTGTAAAATGACATGCTTATATTTCTTTTGTTTATACTCAGTATAGATATACTGTGCAATTGCATATCTGCAATTTTGTTAGTGTTTGATGTTTCTTGCTTTGCCATGCAGAGAAAGAAAACTGAGTTAACCATAACAACAGACACGTTTGTAAAGGTAGAAGGGCTGAAGGTAGCACACTTGGTGAAATGCACGGTCAACCTCCTGTGATTTGTGCCATGGCAGTAACGCTGATGGCTTCTCCAACATACTGTGACGTACTAAAACTCTCTCTTTCTTTGTCATATTAGTCTGTCAGACAACTCCCACGTGAAACAGTGATGGTTTCTCCAAACAAAACACAATATCTAAACCTTGTTTGTCTGCTTACAGCATGTCCACATCCATGTGCTGCCCAGGAAGGCTGGGGACTTTAGGCAAAATGACAGCATCTATGATGAGGTAAGATGGACAATTTTTGGCCATCCCTACTGGTTAACGGCTTTCAAATGATATTTTTATTTTTTTACTGTCAATCAGTGTGTAGAGGACACAAGAAAGTCTTGGTCAGAATGATTTTAGTCTAAGGTTTTCAGTAATCTATGTCAAAAAATGTAAATAGTCAAAGGTACCAGGACTTATATGATTTTGTAAAAAGGATGATCTGGATACTTGATTACTCTGATAAATATCTCAGTCTCTTTGATGGGCATTCAAAAGCTGATGAGGTATCTTCTGTCTTCCTGGCTAATGGCACAAGACAACCGCCAATTTCCCATTCTCTCCTGGTAGGCAGGACGAACATAAATCAATGAAAATAGCACTGTGGTGATTGTTAACTTATCTTCTAGTTTTGCACAACTGGTACTATTCTCCAAGACTTGTGCTTCAGTGTGTTACTACAGTGGTATGAAAACACAATTTGCTGCTAATGAACTGATTCACCTGTGGCTCCTAATAACTTTAATTAAACATCTGAGATATGAGTTTGAACAAATATCAGTGGGCTCTACAGCCCTCAGGAGCCAGAATCTTCAAACCAATGAACTACAGCACTTCACTAAGAAAATAATGAACATGCCTTTCAGGCTATTTTAAATTTCACAGTGACATTTTGAATTTGTAACAAGAGTCTGTGGCAAATGAATATCAATGACTGGTGACTTTGAATATTCTAATAACCGCAGCTAATAAAAAGAATTCACTATACTTCCTTCTCCTGCCTGAGGGGAGAAATGAAACGTGCAGTTCCACAGCAGAGTCCCAGCAGCAAAATGTAAATAGGTTTGTTTTTAATTTGCATGTGATCATAAGGGTTATTGTGAGAACAGTGCCACCACCCCTATTTATATTTTCCATGTCACATCCAGCAAATGAGAACATTTTTCTTTGAGGTGTTTTTCTTTGCAATAAATAATTGGCCAATGTTTGTTCCTTTCCTGTCATACCAATATAAAATGTTTTATAGCCCAGATTGTGCGCATTTATTTACTGGTGGCATCTTGGCTGTGTGCATCAAAAACAGCTGTCACTTTGTTTGATGATGAGAAGCAGTAGGCTGGCTTCCATCTACAGCCTTTTCATTTGGGTGAACAGACCAGCAGAAAGGCTCTTGCACTCCATGTGCACACACTCCAACTACTTAAGCCAGTAACTCCACTGAGCATAGCTGAGTGATTTGCTTGCAAAGGTAACTGACCAACCATGCTGTCACACACACAACCATGTTGTGACACCAAGACCATTGCTGGATGCATCTACTGAGAGCAGAAAGGGCTTGATCAAATTTTGGTGAACCAAAATAACTTAGTCCATCAGAGCTTGTTTTATTAGAAGGAAATTCGTGCTTGCACTCATCTGTCCAGTTATCAGTGCTCAGCTTCCCTTGAAACTGTTTTCGTGAAATTGAGTACACTTTCTTTACAAATGGGAGACTTTGGGTGGCTGTAGGTCAGGAGATAGAGCAGGTCATCTACTAATTGGAAGGTTGGTGTTTCGATCCCTGGTTGCTCCAGTCTGCATGTCATGGGCAAGATACTAACCCCAAGTTGCTCTTCGATGCATCCATCGGAGTGTGAATGTTAGTTAGAAAGCACTTAAACATAGAAAAAGTGCTTGTGTGAATGGGTGAATGAGGCATGTTGTATAAAGCATTTTGAGTGCTCCGGGAGAGTAGAAAAGTGGTATATAAGAATCAGTCCATTTACCATTGACTTTATAGAAGTCAATAACAGAAAGCCAGAAAAAACTTAAATGAAGCAGTCATGAAATCAGTCTGACATCCTGGTATTATTGACAAAGGGTGGTCAGGTATGCTGCAGGTGTCTGTAACTAGGCTATGTACTTCACTGCAACAGATGAGGTCGCCAGTAAACGTGCTGCTTCAAGGTAAACTGGGTTTTACTGGAAAGCTGAGATTCACTGAAATTTTCCAGTGCCACATATGGATAAATAGAGGCCAGCTTGGTATTATGTCTCAGAGGGAAAGGCCTACGAGAAGGATTTATCACTTTTAGAGGGAGCCACCTGTCATTTCTCTGCAATTCCACAGTTCTGCTTATTGTGAATGATATCAGTCTTGATCTTGCACTTGTAGGCTCCATAATGATTGTGCTGCCAGAAGACAAAACATTCAAATGCTGCATCTTTCCCCAGACCAAGTGCTCAGTCACAGGCATCAGACTGACAGCTCTCTTTATTTTGACAGTTCCAACTTTATCAGGGACATCCTCTACATTCTTCCATCCCATCCATCAGACTGAATACTTTCTCTTGGGGTCACATTAACGATTGGCTATGTGGTTGTAGTCCCATGAATCCCATTCCAGCTTCAGGTGGTGGACAAGGTACCTCAGTAGATTTGCAGCCAGTGATGAAGTTTTTACTCTGACCATCACTTATTAGTATTTTTCACAACCACTTCCAGGAACATCACACATACCCAATGCTATTTGTCTTTGAGGCACCAAATCTAATAAAAACAACATTAGTCAGTTACAAACTGGGGATCTGCTGTAATAACTAAAGCTGTGTACATTAAAAGCAATTTGCAGTGACATGGCTTTGTTGTATAAAACTGAAAAGTGAGTTCATCGGGAAAGGTAAATCAAGGTAATGTTGAGTTTAATTTAAAATCAATGAATGTGAATTTATTGTAATAATATGGACATCAGTTACTGTTATATAGTGCAATGAAAAAGTATTTGCCCCCTTCCTGATTTCTTACTTTTTAGCATATTTGTCACACCTACATGTTTCAGATCATAAAACTAATTTTAATTTCAGACAAAGATAACAATGCATACAAAATGCAGTTTTTAAATGTGTCATGTAGCGGCTGTATGGCAGGCAGAGTTGGACCCAAATGCAGGACTTGAAAAAAACTCAAAAAAGCAGCTTTAATGCTGAAGTCTCTTTCGAAAAATACAAAAACAAAAACAAGGCAGGGCTGGAGCCAGGAATGCTAAAACTCGGCATCAAGGGGAAAACACGGAACGAGGGAGAACAGCAGTGATGGAGGACATGACAATGAACAGAGGGAGACTCGGACAATAAATATTCACAAGATAAAGGGGAGGGGAGAGGAAACAGGTGGGAACACAGCCGAGACTCGTGGAGGAAAAAAGAAAAGGGAAGCAAAACTAACCATAGTGCACACAAGACAAAGGACTAACAAAATAAAACAGGAAGAAACTAAACATGGAATCACTAACAGACAAAAACTTGACAAAGCACAGGGAACACAGAGGAAGCATAATAACTCAATAAACTGAAAACCAAGAACAGAACTAGATGTAAAACCAAAGCCTGGGAATATAAATATAAAGAAACACCAGGGAATGCTGAAATCAGACAAAATTCAAAACTCAAAATAATAATGAAATTACAGAACTCAAAACCCGGGGTTCAATACCCAGGGAGCATGACACATGATGATTTCATTTAATAAGGGAAAAAAGCTGTCCAAACCTACCTGGTCCTATGTGATAAAGTAATTATTAAATCATGAATTAACTGTGATTAACCACAGTTTTTGGAAAGGTGAGTTCAATTTGACTAGTCACAACCAGGCTGATTACTGCCAGACATGTTGAATCAAGAAATCACTTAAATAGAACCTGTCTCACAAAATTAAGTAGATTAAAATGTCTGAAAAAGCAAAACATCATACTACAATCTAAAGAAACAGCTGAGACACAAAGTCATTGACATCTTTCAGTCTGGAAAGGGTTACAAAGCCATTTCTAAGGCTTTGGGATTTCATCAAACCACAGTAAGAGCCATTATCCACAAATGGAGAAAACTTGGAACAGCGGTGAATACAATCTAAAGAACTGCAGGCCTCACTTGCCTCAGTTAAGGTCAGAGTTCATGATTCAACAATAAGAAAAAGACAGGGTAAAACATGGCATCCATGGGAAAGTTCCAAGGAGAAAACCACTGCTGACCAAATGGCTCAGCTGACATTTACCAAAAAATATCTTTTTAGGAAAATATTCTGTGAACTGACAAGACAAAAGTTGGAAGGTTTGAGTCCCGTTACATCTGAAATCTAAAACTAACACAGCATTTCATAAAAAGAACATCATAGCAACAGTCAAACATGGTGGTGGTAGTGTTACGGTCGGTGGCTGCTTTGCTGCTTCAAGACCTGGACAACTTGCTGTAATTGATGGAACCTTTGTTCCTTGTCGCGTTGTTGTCATATGTTTACCCCGCTGTGTCCTCCATGTCAAGTTCAAGTTCAAGTTCTAGTTCCAGGTTCCTGGTGAATGCTCTGCCATTATAAAGTGCTTTTAGTGCTCTGAGAGAGTAGAAAAGTGCTATATAAGAATCAGACCATTTACCATTTACCATGCCAGATGTTTTGTATTTTGGTTTTTGTTATTTTCAGCAATAACGCTGGTATTTAAGTTTAGCTCATCTCAGAGTCCTGCATTTGGGTCCTCACTCTGCAGCCACACAGCCAACTGTGACATTGAGATGCTTTGGCATGTCCTTAAACTGGCTGTTCATACTAACAAACCCTCCAATGTGGCTAATTTAATACAATTCTGCAAAGAAGAGTGGGCCAAAATTCCTCATTGCTAATTATTGCAAATGCTCAATTGCAGTTCTTAACACCAAGGGACATCCAGTTATTAGGTTTAAGGGCAATTACTTTTTCAAATTAGGCCTGATAGGTTCGGGTAGCCTTTTCCTTTAATATATGAAAAAATAATTTAAAAACTGCATTTTGTATTTACTCGGGTTATCTTTGTCTAATATGAAAAGTTGTTTGATGATCTGAAAGAAGTAAAAAATCAAGAAGGGAGCAAATACTTTTTCACAGCACTGTACATAGATAAATAATAATAATACCACCACCACCACCACCATTATCACCACAATTACAATTCCTACTAATGGTAATAATAATAATACTACCAATAATAATAATAGTAATAATAATGATAATAATAAGAAGAAGAAGAAGAAGAAAAAGAAAACCAATAATGAATAAAGGCAAATAGATAAATTAAAAAAAAGGGAACAGATAAATAAAGTTATGCATAATTATAGAATAGAATAGGGCTGATTTAGACCTCTGCGGGGAATCTTTGTAGAGCCTATGGCATAACCTACATAAGTGGCCAAAGTCTTGTTTATGCTTGTGTGTGGTGCATTATGTATTAATTACCTTGTGGTCGTGTTCCAATGTTTTATATGCAATGCCAGCTGATAGAAACATAAAATACTGGGAGTTTTTTTCCTCCTTGTGGTCATTTTTTTCAGGGAGCAAACATATTTGTCCTTCAAGTTTTTCAAATTCAGCAGGGGATCAAATCAAACTGTTTTTCTCCTTTGCTTTAAAATTAACTCTGTATGATAGTCCTATGTAATAATTTTTTCAATAATGATAGAAATCATTTTAAATTCCTAAAATATTTTAACGTTTCTTCAGTTTTTGCATTATGAAATTCAGCATTGCCACACCTTATTTAATTACACCAAGAACTGAGAATTATTAACTGACAAAACAGAAAATGCAAAACATACAAATAAAAACATTTTTGAAACAACCTGTAATGTGTACAAATCTTCCTAAAGTCATCATTCATAGGGATCCAACTCTGGTTATCCAAAGGATAAGCAAGCTCCTTCAAATAAAGCACTGCAAGCTCTCTTGTTGGATGCAACTCAAAGGCCCAATTGTGCTCTCTCTCTGTACCATGAACTCAGTTTTGTAATGATGAAACTCAATTCATTTTTTATTATTCACAGCTGTATGATTTCTGAGAATCCTGACAGACCACCACATGATCATGCCTTTTCTGTATTTTATGCCACTAACAGTGACACTTTGGGCAAGGTTTACAGTAGGGATTTTTAAGACTAAAATCCAAGATAGACTTTTTATTGTCAGGACAAAGCAATAGGCAATAATTAACTGGTGTTTTGTTGCCAATGACAAAGTTCCTGAAATTATTTATATGCCTAACAACCTGCTTAAAAAAGCTGTGTTTGACCTCAAATGGCATAGTTTTTAATGACACAAAACAGTTAATCATTTCTGGATAGTTTTCCAGAATATGATGTTTACGTAACAACTTTTGATCAGGAAAGAGTTACTGATAACGTTCTCGATGCTCTGAGATTTTCCTATCCAAGTATGCAGTCAACAACTTCTTAGATATAAGCACTTCAAGGCACCATTCTAGTTCTATAGAAACTAGATAAATTGAGGACAGAGTTGAGCTGCCACCTTGAAAACATGCATACTGGTGTAAATTTGTGGAACAGGTTGTATGATTACTAACAAGCCTGTCAACTATATCTTTACACCCAAGTAGGTGCTGAAGAGACTTCAGTAATGGAACATACTGAAATGTTTTGTTGGACCTTGCCTCTAGTACATACTCGACAGGTTTCACAACATTCAGTTTTTCCTTATAGTATTGTTTTTATTTGAAAGCTGATGCTAGTCGACCTCCCTTAGTTATAGCTTTTACCAAGGGGTTGTTGGTAGAAGTGGCAAGGCTGAGTTTGTTAATTTTAAACTGGTTAACCTGAAGATTATGCTTTATGAACATCTCAACTGTACTGTGTGATGATATAGGCACTGCAGCAGACGTAAAAATGATATGTAACACTTCAAGTAACCAATTTCAAAAGGACAGATGCCAATTTTTTTTTAATGACTGTGTCCTGCAAGTTGTCAGCACACATTTAAAAAAGAAAGATTGAATCAGAATGTAGAATTTTTAACAAGACATGGATTTCTAAGTATTTATTTACTGACATCAGTTTTTAAGGATTACAATTTGAATCACCATTACAAGACTAAACACTAAACAGAGAAATCCAAGAACTTCACTGATGCAGAGCGAGAACAGATATCTGAACCTGTACTTGAAAGCAGCAACAGCAGCAAGGACTTTTGCCGAGCTTTACACATCCTGGGATAAAGCTTTGCCACAGCTTTGTGACTTCCCATTAAATTCCAAAAAACCGTAAGCTATTCTCTGATGTTGAGTTTATCAAATAGTGTTTGATGGACACTGCAGGAAATCTGGAGCTTCTACTGAAAAACAAAGCTCCTTGGCTCTGGACGAGAGCTGTACTCAGTGAAGGGGACTATAAGTGTGTAACACAAGGACCCAACACACAGCCAGGGAATACTAGTGAGTGCTTTATTGTGTACCACACACGTGTTTCTGCACACCTGTCAAACTTTCTCTTTTGCTTGTGGCTGTCAGCTGTTTCAGCTCTCTGCGCCTCTCTTTTCTGGTCCTGGTGTCTACTGAAATGACAAGTGTTACAACCAATGGCTGTCCAAATCTGATGGGAAAAAATGTTGGACTTGAAGCGGATGCAAGATAAAGGGTGCATTCCAAAAGTACCTCCTATCGCCTATTCCTAACCTTTTTTCCTTGACCTCATGAAAACGTCATCGAAGACAAGGAAAAGTGGGTAGGAGAATTGCTAAGGACTTAGGAAAAGAGAAGAGCCGTGCGCTGAGAATTGGAACGACCTTACACTAGTCTCCTTAACAGTGTGATGCTGGATGTCTGCCGTGATGAAACTACAATGTGAAGAAGATAAACTACAAAACACGCATCTTACTTCGCCACAACATTTTTTAACCCTGTTGTTTTATGAAGATCATATAAATGAGAACAGCCTGTGAAAAAATCCCTTCATTACAAAGGTTGGAATTTTAAATGAAAGGGAAGATTTAGGGTCAGATTTACTGACGTCTGCAGCAGCACAAAACCTTCTTTGGATGTTAAAAAGCTGCTGGATTTATTAAAGAGGCTCAGTTTTGTGACTGAAAGGTTTGTGAACAGGAGTATTTTTGTGGTTTCACTTTCTGGGGCTGAATATTTTAATGAGTTATGTTATCAGAATGAGTGCGTAATCAGCAGTTTGTATGGATGGCTTAAAACTGTGAGTGCAGTGCCAAAACTTTGTCTCTGTCCTAAAACTGTTCACTCACTCCTGACCCTGAGTGTTTAGAGGCAAGCCCCATATATTGTTCTTTGGTAACACTGTTTTCATTAAATATAGCATAAATGAACTGAAATGAGCTTCTTTTTCTCTGCAGTGCGCACACAGCGAGTGGCTTCTCTCTGCCCGAAATCTGTAACAAATAAAAGTGTTAGTGTGTTAGATTAATGCCTGAATGTTGCAATGTGCTATTAAAACTAAAAAGTGATGCACACATTCACGCATGTGGTACAGTAACATAGTAACTGGGATGGCTCGTGATCTGATCTCTTGATGCATGCTCAATAATCCAGGTAAAAGAATCCCAAAAAGCTGAATCTGTTCATCTGGACGTAGCGTTTTTTTAGTGGGAGAAACGTTTCGTCACCTCTGGTGACTTCTTCAGTCTCAGCTGACTGCAGGTTTCCCCAACCTTGTAAACAGTACATCTGCATAATGACCGAAACTAGCACCACTGACTAACAATGGGCCTAAGAGAAAACCTTTGGTGATCCCTTATGTGTCAGGAGTATCGGAACAGCTGAGACGCATTTTCTCAAAACACCACGTCTCTGTGGCTTTCAAACCCCAAAACACGCTACGCCAAAAATTGGTCCACCCTAAGGATCAGGTCCCCCGGCACAAACAGAGTAATATAGTGTACGCTGTTAAGTGCCAGGAGGATTGCCGTGACTTATACATTGGAGAAACCGAACAACCTTTGGCTAAGCGGATGGCACAACACAGAAGAGCTACCTCGTCAGGCCAGGACTCCACAGTCTATTCACACCTACAGGCCAGTGGCCACTCTTTCAGTGATGAGGATGTACACATCCTGGACAGGGCGGAGCGCTGGTTTGAACGGGGAGTCAAGGAGGCCATTTACGTGAAAAGGGAAAGACCATCTCTGAACCGAGGAGGGGGCC
>VUQS01076325.1:0-11034 GCA_015108495.1 Heterochromis multidens
CACACGTCCGGTTCCATGACAAGCAGTCTGAGAGCGAAGTGCTCTATTGGGGTGATATGGTACTATGAGGTCTTCAAGATAAGATGGGGTCTGATTATTCAAGACCTTATATGTAAGGAGAAGGATTTTAAATTCAATTCTGGATTTAACAGGGAGCCAGTGAAGAGAAGCCAACATGGGAGAAATATGCTCTCTTTCTAGTCCGTCAGTACTCTTGCTGCAGCATTTTGGATCGTCTGAAGGTTTTTCAGGGAGTTTTTAGGACAGCCTGATAATAATGAATTACAATAGTCCAGCCTAGAAGTAATAAATGCATGAACTAGTTTTTCAGCATCACTCTGAGACGGATGTTTCTAATTTTAGAGATGAAGTTAATTTCTTTGAGAATGGGGAAAAAGCTAGTAATTTATTAGCCAGGTTATTGAGGAAACAGGCTGACCATAGCACCCCAGGTATAAGAAATTAACAAGGCGAAGACATCTAATCTTTAATTCTAATCTTTACTCCTCGGATACAAAGTGGATTACAGAAAAAAATAAAGGCATTCTTCTCTAAAACTGAACTACCACAGCTGTCTCGGACCAGGCACAGGCGATTAATGCACCTATTACTAAATCACAAAATACACTATTAGGGGACAATTTGGGAGGTAAAGAGATTAACCCAGGTGTACGTCAGTGAAAGAATGTCTGGATTAAACTTCACAAATTATTAAAGGTCTCACTGTATAAACACCTATATTCCTCACCCCGGAATAACCCAGCAGTTAAATTACGAAGACAAGGATTTTTTTTTGGCATTCCTGGTGGTTTAGAGGTATTTAGAGTCTGGTTGATCTGGCTACGGATAACTTGGTTGGAACTTATCAAGAACTTAGTACACAGTAACATCTTAAAGATAAGGCCAGTTTCTGGAGATATTTAGAAATGAGACGTAGTTTGGGGAGTGTAGTCCAGCCTGTTGTTAGAAGGAAATCTGATGCAGCGTTATTTTAAGATGCCTAGAAATGCTCGCTTGGGCTCTGCTTTTTATAACATGGTTGCCAACACACTGTATGGAAATTGTGAAAATTTAAGGAGGGATTTCAAGTTGAATATGGATAAAATATTGGAAAAGATTCCAGTGCAGGCTGATTCACAAGAGAAGCATGGGGGAAAACTGAGAAATTATACAATACTTCATCACTACTACTTTACACCTGTTCATCTTCATAAAATTGGTTCATTGGAAGATCATTTGTGCTGGAAATGTAAAAGGCATGAAGGATCATTTATCCCTGTAATGTGGGCCTGTGCTAAGGTCCTGCCTTTTTGGAGAGGGAAATTCTGAACAATACGGGGATGGCTCAATAGGTGATGTTTGCCTAAGGTGTCTCAACCAGCATTGTTCTGTCCCTAACAGGTTTTATTTCAGGAGCAAGGATTATCCTCTGTAAGGAGGATACTACCCAGCCAGACAACAGTAAGGGAATGGGCCAGTCTTTTGACTAAGAGTGCTTCTTTTGAATTGATAATGACAAACCTCCATAACTGTAAAGAGTCTCACCTGCTTTTATGGAGTCAGTTTTTGAATTTCATAAATGAGTACATGTGTGAAAATGTCTTTTGAATTGATGTTTTATTTGTGCCAGTTTAATGTATTGATTATTTTCATTTTTAATGACTCAAAATGCTTGCTCATAGGGGATCGTTTGATTGTTGGGGTTTTTCTGTATTATTGTAGGGTCTTTACCTTACAATATAAAGTGCCTTGAGGCGACTGTTGTTGTGATTTGGAGCTATATAAATAAAATTGAATTGAAGGCTTTCTTTGTTGAAGTAGGATGGGGATTTCTCTGCCCCAGCCTTTCTTTCTTGGGCCTGATGTGCAGTATGTGTTTTATGATTTAAATGGGAGCTGGTGTGGGCGGGTATGTTTTGGATCGTGAAAGGAAGGTGCTACATGTACTTGCTGTAATTGTTCTGTCTGTGTATTTGGGCTCATATTTTGGTCTAATTTTGTTCTGTCTGGTATACTGTTTTTGTTTCTTTTTTCTTTTATTTATGGTAAAAAAAAAATTTGAGAACTCAATAAAAACTTAAATAACGAAAAAAAAAAATCCAGGAATCAGTGTTCAAAAACATAAAGGAAGAGAAAATGAAGAATACCCACAGATAATGCAAAGACCATGAGGGTGTCAAATAGGTAGCATTTAGTTTTTATTTTTATCTCAGATGAATTAAGATGTTCTTCACATTTAATGTTCATTTTTAGTTTGGTTTTAGTTCACTAGAATAACCTACATGTTAACATTCTGTGCACGTGAACACAGTCACTGTTTTTTATTAGAAAGAAAAAGCAACAATAGTCAGAGCTGTGTTTATGGTTTTTAATCTAAATCCATCCTTCATCATTCATTCTGGGCCTCGCTGTGAAAGGAAAGAGGAGATGTGAGAGAGGAGGGAAGAAAAATAAAACAGAGAAAGAGCTTGGACTGCCACAATCTCCTCATACATCTATCTTTGTGAGGTCCAGTTTTTGTCACAGACCTTTAGGAGGTCCTCATAAATGCAGAGATACAAACGTGTGAATGTCTCACCTGTAGATGAAGATGGTGACAGTAACGATGATGACAAACACAAAGCAGATCACCATTGCAACCATCTGATGCATAGTAACCGTACCTGAAAGATGAGACAGAAAGAAAATGCATCAGCGTCCTACACTGTTTACATATGTTGTGAGGACCAGTTTGAAGGCTTCAAGGGTTCAGACTCAGACTGTATTTTTATCAGACCCGCTCTAGGTAAAGAAGTAATTAGTCCTTGGGGGTTTAGGTGTGTTATAACCATTCTTCTCTGCGATTTAAAAATGAGGAAAACTTGCAGGTCCTCTACTGTCCAGCAGAGGCTCCAGCAGTGAGTCAGTCCACATAGACTCCCATGTTAAAACTTTACAGAAGAAATAAACATGTTTACAGCCTGATACAGAAACTGTTTTGGTCTCTACAGATAATTTCCACCTTCATAACACCTGTACGGGAGAGAATGTTTTTAGAACTCACCTGTTTAAATTGAATTAAGGCTTAAAGTTTGCATGATTAGGGGCGTGGCCACTTTGACTGACAGGTGGCTGTAGCTGCTAGCTGTCTGCTCGGCTTCACCTCAGCTGACTGGAGTCCCTGAACTGGACCGTGTTTGTGCTGTTGGAGCCTTTTGGAGCATTTTTAATGACATTATCTGACCAATAATATGGCTGCTGTGAGGTTAATGTACTAACAGACCGTCCAAGAAGGCTGAGCTCCAGTTTAGTGCACAGTGAAATTCTAGGATTTTATTTGGATGTCATTGATTAGCAGGTATCTGTATCTGTGTCTGCAGCTCGATAACCAGGATAGCTAGCATTAGTTGATAACTCAGCACCCTCTTAAACACGGTCACTTCTGGAAACAAAAAAACAAAATCGCAGTGGCCAAAAGTTCAAAATGAGAGTCAAAAAACCAGCGGGTGACATCATGGAGGTTCCATCCATCTTTAATGTTACAGCCTGCAGTCAGAGCTCAGCAAATAAACACAAAGTGAACTGAGAGACTGACCTCAGAATTTAAAGCTTTTCAATAATCATGTTTGTTTCTCTCAAAGTTCAGATGAAGGTCTGCAGTTTGCTTGAGTCTCGGCCGATAAACGTGAGCCTGTTTCTAACAGCTGATGTCTGATACCATCATCTGGACTCGCGTCTCCGGCTCATTCCAGATGTGTTTGTAAAACATCTGTTTATGTGTGTCTGATTGGTTGTTAAGGAAATGACATCATTGATCAGAAACAGACCTCTGAGTTCACGCGGTGCTGCCGGAGGCTCGGGCCGAGGCGAACCGAGGTGACGTAAAACACTCAAACTCAAGAGCTGAACCCAAAACCTCTGAAATCCTGCGGAGTGAGGCTGCCACGTCGCAGCCCTCCGAGTGTGTGTGTGTGTGTGTCTCTGTGTGTGTGTGTGTGTGTGTGTGTGTCTGTGTCTGTGTGTGTGTGTCTCTGTGTGTATGTGTGTCTCTGTGTGTATGTGTGTCTGTGTGTGTGTGTGTGTCTGTGCTGCAGAGCTCCCGCCGGCGCTGCCAAGTTTCCTGGAACAGCTCCACTGTTTTCACTTTGATTCTTTCCTCCTACAGCAGATCCTCTGAAACAACAATCAAACCTCAGCGTCGACGTATCGTCCTGATTACACGCTGCAGAAACCCGCAGCTGCTCCGACCACAGACAGCACTTTAGACTGCGTCCACAGGCAGGAACTCACCTCTGCAGAGGCATGAAGAACATGTCCTCTGCACTCAGAGTCTCTCCAGCCTCTGTGGCTCCATGTGAGCAGCACTCAAACTCAGAGGTGGAGGTTTGTCTGTGTGATTAAACTCAGACTAACCTGGCTCTTTGTCACCAGGCTTGTTGAGGTGGAGTTTGGACTGAAGAAGAAGTCCTGAAGTTTGTGAGGATCTGGACTGTTTTCTGTATGTTGGCTACGTCTGTAATGTCCGCTCAGTCTGGGAGTTTAAAGCTCTTAAAAATACTTTTATGCCTCTGTTCGTTCAGCCTTCACTTCAGGGCTGAGGGTTGCATATGGAAAGTGGTGAGGGACTCCAGGGATTCGGGAATTTTCCGTTGCATTTTCTGCAATTATTCACAGCATTCCCTGCCTACAGAGCGCTGTGATGATAAGTCCAGTTTAACATTAGTGCATCAAACAATATCAGCCACAAAATCAAAGATCACCTCAGGTTTTTATGATGCTCAGAGGCTGTGTCTTATTTCATGTGATGGTTTTAATATTTTGTTCATTGTGTTTTTGCATATTTAAAGCATGAATGTTAGAAAACCTCAAAGCTCACAGGTGAAACACTCACCTGGTCTTCTGCAGACATCACATGTGCAGGTAAACAAAGCAGACCCCCTCAGCTTTTACACCTGAAGAAGACTTTTGGATAAGAGGATGAGACAACTTCAGGGTCCTAAAAAGAAGTCCAGGTCAACTCCAAGTACCCAGGTGCTGTTCATAGGGGGTCGTCTGATTGTTGGGGTTTTTCTGTATTATTGTAGGGTCTTTACCTTACAATATAAATTACCTTGAGGCGACTGTTCAAACTGAATTGAATTGAACTCAAGCACTTCAGACTCTTTGAAAGGAAACATCTTCCAGTTTCTGAGCTAGTTTAAGTTGGTGATCACTGGTGATCAGAGGGGTGTCACTGTGAAGCAAGTTCAGCATATTCAGGCTTTGTTTCTGTTAGCTGGCTCAACAAAACCTAAAACAGAGATCACGGGTAGTTCTCTGTGAACCCTTTCTGCTTCAGGTTCTGAGCATGCTCAGAAAAGGCAGTGTTTTGATGCATGACATCACTCTTTTTCTGCACATAACAGATCAGCTGAGTGCCGCCTGCTTCAGTCAGACATGATTAAAAGGTCAGGTGATACAGATGTAGAGTTACAGGAATGTTTTGGTTGGAAAACGTTCCGAAATGAAACTCCGTCGTCTCTGTGATGGGGAAACAGGATTTATTCACACACACAAGTTCTTTTCTTCAATAACAGGTACGAGTCACAAAGGTCACATGACCTCCACATCAGGTGTGTTTGTTCCTCTCACCTCGGAGGAAGTCGTCAACTGTTTGATTGACAGCTGAGTTCTTCTTGATGATGGCTGATGAACGATAAATGATGTGCTGTCGTCCCTCCTCCTCCTCCACCTCCTCTTCCTCTCCTCCTCCTCCTCCTTCGTCTCCTTCTGGTCTCCATCGATCCAGCGGCTCGATGAAAAACTCCTCCTCACCTGTCCGGATCATCCCTGCCTGGGAGACACGAGAGCGTTGACAGATCTGAGTCAGCTGTTTACAGTTTTTCTCGATCACTTTGGCAAAATTCTCACATCAGAAACGTCAGTCTCACTATTCTTAATGTAGCTCTCAAAGCAGTAACTCATTTCCTCACACACATCAGACATTCTCATTGTTGTTATACACACTGCTATAGTTCCCACACATACTTCACTACTAACGATATTTGTTACTGTCCAGCACTGCATCAGTTTTCAATCAAATTACTTCAAGTTTTGTTCAAATATGGATCAAAGAGCAAGTCCAGTAACACTGTCAGAGGTTTACTTGAAGCAAATAGAAATAATACTCTCTGAGGGCTGCTCATCCAAATTTCCCTTTCAGCCACATCCCAAAGGCGCTCTATTGGACTAAGATGTGGTGACCGTGGAGGCCATCTGAGTACAGTGTTTTTTCAGTCTTCTGTTGTCCAGTTTTGATGAGTCTGTGTGAATTGAAGCTTCAGTTTCCTGTTCTTAGCTGACAGGAGTGTCACAGTGTGGTCTTCTGCTGCTGTAGTCCATCTGCTCCAACGTCAGGAGTGCTGTGCTTTCAGAGATGCTGTTCTGCAGAGCTTGTTTGTAACAAGTAGTTGAGTGAGTTATTCTTGCCTTCCAGATGGTTGTCTGGGAAAATCCCAGTATATCAACAGTGTCTGAAATACTCAGACCAGCCTGTCTGGCATTAACAGTCATCTTTCTTCCTTATTCTGATGCTCAGTTTGAACTTCAGGCTGTCTTCACCACGTCTACATGCCCAAATGCTTTGAGTTGCTGCTGATGTGAAAGGCTGATTAGATATTTGGATTACTGGAACGGGCAGTGGAACAGGCGTACCTAATAAAGTCGTTGCTGAATGTATGTAGCGTGACTTTACTGGACTGTACGGTAGTTGGTGCTGTGTGTTTCTTTGTCTGATTTCAGATGCATAAAGTTTCACGAGTATCACATTTCATTTTTACTCCACATTACGCCTACTATTTTTTCCAGAACTCTTTCCAAAGTCAGCAAGTTTTAGAGAAAAAAACAAAACATTTTGATGTCTTAAAACGTGGTGAAACCTTTATATTTATTCATTCATCACAGAGTTGAAGTGATTGGCTGAGTTTTGATTGTTTACTGTGTTTTGCACAGGTGACTCTGTGTTATGAAAAATGTCCTAACTGAGAAAAACTATAAATCTGAGTCAACTTTTTTTTAGATCTGAGTCAGATAAGTCAGAATTTTTAAAGTCTGAATAAATGAACATAAGTCAGAATTAATTAAATCAGTCTTAATCAGCGTTATTCTCATTTAAGACATAAATATTTAGTTTTTTTAGCAGTTTTCATCCGAATCAGGTGGATTGTTAAAATCTGAGTCAGCATTTTTCAAGTACGAGTCAGGATCACTATAACTCTAAATCAGCATTATTAAAGCCTGAGTCAGCATGTTTTAAGTACCATTATTCCAGAGTAAGTGAGCTTTATTCTCTTTAAGATGGAAACACACTGCCTGGATTAGACTAAGCAGACAGGTGAGAGCCTTCCATTGGGTGATTCCTGCAGTGATTAACAGGTTATTTAACTGTAACTGATGCAGTGAGCAGCTTTTCATAGTCGTGGAGAAGGCGGTACTACTTTTCAGAAGGGTCAAATTATTTTCCTGCATTGAGCACAGAAAACAGGAGGAAGTCCTCAAACCACTAAAACCGGGTTAAACCAGTCCAACCTGGAAGGACAGAGCTGAACCATCAACTTCCAGGAAGAAAAATTTGGTGGAATAAAATCATAAAAACTCAACAGCAGGACTCACAGCTATGTTTACCAGTGAAAGTAAGATCATTTCCACACATGCTCAGTGGACTGGGACTAAACAGCTGTGCAGCTTTAAGAAAACCACTCATCAGTGAGGCTGATCAGATCAAAACACTCTGGATCAGAGGGAAAGGTCATGTGGTCTGATGAGTCACCTGACCACCTGAATATACTGAAGGACCAGCAGGGTTTTCTTCCTGATGTCACAGGTAAGTTCTACGATGGTTCAGAGAGCAGAGACATCATTTCTCTCATGGACACCAGAGTCCAGACCTGAACCCCTCTGAGGATCTATGGATGTGCTGCGGTCCGACTCTCCATCATCACTAGCACATCTGAGTGAAAAAGTCTGCAACACTAAAGGCTGAGTCGGCCTCTGAGTCAGCAGTAATTATATTTTAAAGAATTATTCCAGAGTAAGTCAACTTAATTATGTTTGAGCTGCAAATATTAAGAGTGCATGAACATTAAAGTCTGAGACCATCTTTTTCTTTAAAGTACCAACATCAACATATGAGGACGCAACATTATGTCTGTCATCAAAACCTGAGTCAGCATTTTCCCATCATGCACAGCTCTCGACATAAAACTCGTTCAGCAGAGCTTCAGTGATGACCAAACTGTCCTGGTTTGGTTCGTTCAGGTGTTCCTGTTATTGTGTCTGCAGCAGGAAAATCTTCCTCTCATTCCTCTTCCTGCCGTCCGCCACTCCTACGCCTCTCATCTTTCCTCCACATCTGGCTTCACTCAGCGGCTCGGCCCACGCTGTACGAAGTGAAGGCCTCAGCCCGTCACGTTTTACAGCGTCCTCTCTCAGCCTCGGATCATCTCTGCTGGTTTCTGTCCACAGTTTCTCTCTGACGCTCTGCTACATTTAAAAACTCTTTATTTTGAAAGTTTTATGACTTTTATTGCGGAAAAAACATTGTTATGTAGATGTTTGGATAGAGACTCTCCTCCTGCCTCAGACTGAGGCTTTCAGCTGCTCTGCAGCACATATGGAAAATCAGGAGGTTCAAAACACACCAACAGCTGTGCAAACATCTGCATCCATCAGCAGCTGCAGCTTCCTCACGCAGGATGATGATGATGATGTCTTCAGCTCCTTAAATCCTCTCTGAATGATCACTTTCAGTTTTCCTGTTTTCAGGACTAAAGAGATGAAAATCTCCTCTCACTCAGGGGAAACTGTGGAAGCTTCCAGACTTTCTTTCCTCTGAGCTCCTGGGAGTCTAATAACTTTCCCTCTCTCACCATCCACGCTGCCTTCAGTGCTGCAGACTGACTGTTACCACTGAGTCAGAGACAGGCTGCAGTGAAGAGCAAAGAAAACCACAGTATGTGTTTCACCTCTCCTTGTGTCCTGAAGAAGGACAGATGGATTTACAGAAGTCTGTCAGGTGATCTTTGCTGATCTCCTACCATCAGTCACTGGCTGGTATCACCCAGGAAACGCCCGATGCTTCGGCTCATGTGATGTCTCAGATTAGAGACAGATGTTTGGCTGAAACCACACCATGCCGACGAGCCGCATCATTGCTTAGCAATCAAGTGATATTTATTTATGAAAACGTGAGTCACAAAGCAGTTTACAGACACCCGTCCATTACTGCAGCCACACTCACATCACACTCTTCAGCTGCAAACACGCTTCGCTCAGTTCACCGCTCACCGCCGTCAGCATCAGAGCATCAGGACCGCAAACTACAAGAACTACAAGAACTGCGAGAACTACAACAACTACAGGAGGAGCGTCAGGCTCAGAAATAAACGATGACAGAGAGGCGTACACTCATTCTGTCTGCAACACACAGCAGCATAAAGATGCTTAAACCAGCTGCAGGGAGTCAGAGTTACACGTTCACTACTAACAACCAAGATAAAACCAGAGAGAGCTGCACGATGATGGCAGGAGAAACATCTGTGAACATGATAAACTAAACTTTGTTTCAGCTCCTCAGAGACACGAGGAGGACTTCCCACAGTGTCCTCACACAGACCCATGTCCTCCGACATCATCGAGGTGGATGTCACGTCGTTGTCTCCATCCCTGATGATGCACTGAGCTGCTGTTACTGTTGGCACGTCGGCTGAGGGGCTCAGTGACCAACGAGGATGGGTCTGGACCACCTGACCCACCCACAGCACTGACACTCACTGAAAACCATGTTAGAGGCTCTTCACAGAACCTGAGTTACTGATTATATGTGACCCTGTCACTTGTGTATGTGACCCAGGATTGGTCCACGACCCGGAGATTAGGAACCTTTGCTCTGATCAAACACCTGTAAGATGATTGGGTCATGTGATACCTACCAGTCCATCACAGTTGCTGATGGCAACTGATGTGTCCTCCATGTTGGACACAGTTCCCGTGTAGAAGCAGCCGGTGTCTTCTATTGGCTGAGAGTGGTGCTGTCCTGACTCCTCCCACTCCATGGTGGCGGTGGGGGCGATGAGGCGGGAGTTGGGATGCAGTCGCAGGTGCAGTTCCTGACCGAACACAGTCACGTTGTAGTAAAGCTCCGCCTCCTCTGTCATGTGACTCTGCCCTCGCCAGCTGTGGCTGGGTGGAGCCTGTTGTAAAAAGGGTGTGTCCACTTGTCTGTCATTGGAGTCAGTGGGTGTGTCCTCTGCTGAGGGGGCGTGTCTTTTCTTGCGATGCAGTTGGTGGGCTGAGACTGAACCTGACAGGAAGTCCCCCCCTGAGTCGGTCCTGATTGGACGAATGACGCTGAACTCTGACAGAACCTGACGGAGAGAATCTGAGAAAAAACAAGAAGAAGAGTGAGTCAGTCTTTATACGCCTGCAGCTTCTGTTTCAGGACGACTGAAGACAACAAAAAACCCCTCACTATTTAAAGAAACATGTTACTGTCAAACATTCAGGCTGAAAACACCTCTACCTCAAACCTGCAGATCCTCTGACGTCCAGCAGAGGCAGCAGTGAGTCAGTCCCCATAGACTCCATGTTAAAACTTCACAGCAGATAAAAACATGTTGGAGCACCAGTTTAGCTCAGTGGGTGAGCAGGTGACCATATGTCACATGGCCAAAGTGCAGCGGTGCAGGTTTGAGTCTGACCTGCAGCCCTTTGCTGTGTCCCCCCGTCTCTCTCTCCTCTTTACTGTCCAATAAAGACATAAATGCCCCCCCCCAAAAAAAATAATCTTAAAAGAAATAAACATGTTTACAGCCTGATACAAAAACTGTTTTGGTCTCTAGAGATAATTTCCTCCTTCATAACACCTGTACATAACTCACTTATGAGTGAGTGTCTGCTTAAAGTTTGCATTATTAGGGGCGTGGCCTCTATGACTGACAGGTGGATGGTGACACAGGCGGCTGTAGCTGCTAGCTGTCTGCTAGGCTTCACCTGAACTGGACCTCTGGACCGTGTTTG